>PQWD01004834.1:10027-80629 GCA_019425675.1 Leucinodes orbonalis | reverse complement strand
TTCCGTCGGTGACAAATTATGGGATATTTAACGTCATATCCTACTATAGAATGTCTATCTATGAAATCCTCACCTTGATCATCAAGAGCCAGGCTCTCTAACTCGATCGCCGTTTGTTCTTCGACAAGCCGTTTTTCAATTTCGGCACGTTTTTCGAGCATACGTAATTCAATATCAGCTAATTTTGAGCAGCAATACTTTTAACCTTTTGCGCACGCTGTCGGCGTAACCGCTCAGATACATTAGTACTAGATACCTGAGATGGAGCTCGTGCAGAGGATGATCGGGGCGCGGTCAGCCATTTTGTCCATTGTTGCGCACTTTTACTTCTGGTCAACATGTTTCTTTTAAACTGTATCGTCCATATGCTGAGTCAAATTATTTCGAAGGACCACATTAAAGAAAACATGGACTGCGGTCGTGGTCTTATTATTATAATATTAAAATAATACAATAATTTAGGTCGGCGTCCTCTGTTCTCGTCAGTCGCATCTGTCTATATATTTTAGTCGTCGAATATAATAGTCAGTCTTACTGGCCAGTCTACACCAAAAAGTCCGTAACAGTAAGTATTTACGAAAAAAAGGAATATATGTATGTTTATCATTTGCTTAGTACCCATCAGGCTTCACGTTTAACTTGGAGGTAGATGGCGCTTCGTGAATGTTAGTGGATATTTATTTATTCAATTAAATTATGACCCAGCTTTCTATTGATGCTTATTGATGGGGAAATTGTATAATAATAGGGCCAATTTTAAGAGGTTTGGGCCTGTGAAACTTCTAATAACGCCAAAAATATACGTAATATCATTACCATCGGCTGAATAGTTTTTGCGTGTAAATGTAACCAAGAAACTTACATTCATATTTCAAATATTTGTAGTATCCTATGACGATTTATAAGTACCATTAATTTATATTGCACTTTCGAATTGACATTTGGTAGCACAACGTCAATAACAGCCAACTAAGCATCAATATATCCCAACAGCCCTTCACGCTTGGCTCGCATACGACCCTTGTTAAATTCCAACCATTTTGAGTACAATCCGCTTGCCACTTGTATGAGCTCGTATGTCTCACTATCTATTGACTGTTGACGGTTTGATTTTTCATATATAAAATACTACTAGGTTGTGTAGCTATATTTATTTCACGAGCCAGCCTTTGCAAGTGTTGAACTTGTTATTTGTCGTCTATTATTTGGTTTTTGCGTTAATGCCAGTAGAAACTAGCCATCGAACATGAACATACTTTATGCTACAATAAATAAATAATAATCCACTGACATTCACAGCGGCACCTGTCCCCAAGCACATGATATAAATATTATACCCCAAGTTAAGCATGAAACTTGTAACAACTATTGAGGGTACTAAACAACAGGTAAATATACTTGATATACTTTTTTTGTAAATACATACATATTATACATAGACACCGATACAAACAAACATGTGCATGATCGGTATAAGATTGACAAAGTTACATACAAACTTTCGTTCCCTATTTTCTACCCTTGGAGGTAGAATTAATTAAAATTCTTTCTTAACAGATGCCTACGTGATAACATCTACCTGCATGCAAAATTTCAGGACGGATCCATCCAGTGCTTTGGGCCGAGCGTTCATACATCGCTATGTCTCATGCCGCAGTGCCAGATATCATCCCGTGAAACAGGAGTGTTATGCACTTTTGTGTTTCGGGATGAGAGCACTGTAGCTAGTGAAATTAGCGGGTATAAGAGACCCAACATCTGTTGTCTCGGGTGACGGGCGCAGTGCGGCATTGATGGAGGATAATAATTGATGTTGGTCTCCTTTAATGCCGCTCTGTCATGGTCTGGCATATCACTTACTATCAGGTGAGCGTCCAGACCGTCCTGTACACTAATAACATTAAAAAAAAATGTCTACGTTTGCTAGGTGATCGACTCTATACTGAGTCGTCGTACGAGTAAAACACTCTTATTTCACTTCTGTGTATTTCACACTCTTATTTCAGATATAAAATTACCGGGACCTCACATCTGTTGTTTCGGGGTGACGGGCGCAGAGCAGTGTTGACGGAAAAATAATGACAGCACTATACTACTGTTATTAATTGCCTTCAACATGGCTTGGTTAGGCGTATCACTTATTGGCATAAAAAATGAAAGTTAGTCAAGTAAGTAATCTTTGAGTTATTATTTTATTATAAAATATTTAGATTACACATTTTCAAATTGAAACAAGCTGTCCCACATTAAAAGTTAATTCCAATTAAGTACCAAAGCAGTCGCTTGAAAATGTAAACGTAAAAGGTAGGCTCTCGACGTCCTCTCCACGCTCTCAGCGGAAATTGGAGCGTTCTAACGAGTTCAGCACAACTATCGACTCTTGATTAACACTCCAATCAAAATCCGATGAACAGCTATTTATACAACTAACAGAGTTCAAAGTTTGTGCGTGAAGTCGGCCAATCCTCACTGGGCCTGCGTGGACGACTAAGGTCTGTACAACCATAAGATAAGCTCGTGGCCCTTAGTGGAGACGTATAATGAGCTGATGATGATGCCTACCGACATGAGTGTTCACTGTCATCATCAGCTCATTAAACGTCCCCACCCAGGAGCACGAGCCTACCCGTATAGGGTTATAAGGCCTTAGTGGCCACGCGGGCCCCAGTGCGTCATAACTTCACGCACACCCTTGAATCTCTTCGCAGGCGTGCGCAGGTTTGCTCACGATGTTTTCCTTCACCGTAAGAGCATCAAATAAACGTACATATTTAAGGATAAAATCCTCCTCAGATCCTTCCAGAATCCTTTAGAAGACTAAACCTCAGCCATCCCGGTAGGAGGGCAACAGTCCACACCACTGAGCCACCAACGCTCTTAATATTCATATAACAGCTTAATACTTAATTTGGAGTTAGATGGCGCTGAATGATGATGATGATGTCAGCAGATCTTATTGATTTATGAATTTTGGACTTTTGTTTTTTAGATCCACCGAACACTATGTTTTTTATTGCTTATATAGGCAGACGAGCTGGCGGCCCATCTGATGAAAAACGGTAACCGCCGTTCATGGACAACTACAATGCCGAGGGCAAAGCCATGCCGCTGCCTATCAAGAAGAAAGGGCTCTCTTTTAACCTCGTTTGAAGAAGGACATGTCGTTGTCATCAGGGAACACCGTGGCTGGGGAGATCGTTCCATAATTTGCACGCACGCGGAAGAAACGTTCGCTGGAACCGAACGGTTTTAGAAGCGAAAGATTCCAGGTGGATATATATGCAGATATTGCCATGCAATACCTAACAGACTTCGTCTCGAGTGACAGGCGCAGGGGTGTTTAGTTCACCAGGCAAATCATACATTGATGGACAGCAACCAAATACCACTGGATAAAATGCTAAAGCAAGTGTTAAGGGATTTTTTTACCATAGTAAATCAAACAAAAGCAAAATAATTAAAGCTTATAGTATAGTCAAGATCCGGGCTAAACAGTATGACAAATATTAAATGAGGTTTAATGAATTTAAATATACAGTAAGTTTCTTCTAACTAGAATACATTGAATTTGAGTTTGATCCAATTACTTATTATTAGTTCGTATTTATAAAAATTCACAAAGTAACAAAGTGAGGAAATATTGATATGTTTTCATTAATTTTTGTAGTGAATATAACAAAAATATATAAATAAGATAGCCCAATAACATTTAATTAACAAAAATCGCACGTAACGTCCGCACCATCTGACAAACGTCCAAATATTAATCACAACAAACACAAAGTTGACAACAGATTGCTACGAAACCTGTTATCCTGAAATAAGCTCTATTCGTAGCACCTAAAGCTGGAAATAGAAAGCGATGCGAAGTTGGTAAGTGGTCGCAGCTGGCGAGGCGAAGCGCCAAGAACAAGTCCTGAGCCAACATCGTTGATATTGCTCGCGATCTACTCGCGTTTTGTTATAGCCAATAAGAGTGACGGTGGCTGACTGTTGGCTTGGCAAGTTACCTATTTAGCTGTAGTTGTATTACAATATTTTTATTGCTATATAAGTACATCTTCAAATAAAGACAGAGGTTGTTGTGGTTGGATAGATTCATAAGACGTATGTAATACTAGCTTTTGCCCACGGCTTCGCTCGCATTAAATTCGGGATAACACGGTACTTTCATTTATCACTATACATACGATTTCCCTTCCCTCCAACTTTGAAGGTTTCGGGGTCAATTTCAGAATTTTTTTTAGCAAAAAGTATGTTATAGTGAGCTAAACTTAAAAGATAGACATATGCTGTCGCGGTCTTTTTTGTAGACCTTTAAAAGCAGAACAATACTATCATACATGACTTTTGTGTAACTTTAACCGTTTACGCAGCACGCAGCGAAGCTCCAAGTATGAAAAAATACTCCCGATTTTGAAAAATTCTTCATTGCTACTCCGTTTCTATTATTCGTAGCGTGATGATATATAGCCTATAGCCTTCTTTGATAAATAAGCTATCTAACACTGAAAGAATTTTTCAAATCGAACCAGTAGTTCCTGAGATTAGCGCGTTCAAACAAACAAACAACAAACTCTTCAGCTTTATATATTAGTATAGATAGATAAATATTTACCGATATTCACACAGCGCTTCCTAGACCCATTTTATTTGGGTAAAAAAACAATGCAGAACAATATTTGCTAACAAATCACATATAACTATTTCTATACGAGCATCATTTACCACAGATCAATAACAGTTAATCAAAATAAATTTCTATTGATTAAAAAAAACAAATTTAAGCAAGAGATTGTACTATGGGTAGTAAACAATGAAAAGACACATAATACTGCACATTACATAGATAGAGTTAAAACACCCAGACCAATACAAGTAGACTCGAAAACCTTGATTTAGTAGCTGACATCTCAACTATTACAAATAAGTCGTCAAACTCAAACTCAAAAATGTTTTATTCAAATAAATCATTACATGACACTTTTGAATCGTCAAGAAGTTATTTTTAATGAATCTACCACCGGTTCGGGAGGTTGTTATCTACCGAGAAGATACCGGCAAGAAACTCGTGTAGTTACTCTTTCAAAAAATGGGGTTTACAATGTTCTCATTTCGAGTCAAAATTTATATAATACTATTGGTTTTTACATAGCTGTAATATGTCTAATTTATATAATTCTATATTATCATCCTAATTACGTCAAATCAACTTAATGATTACATTGATTTGATTTGATTTAAGATAGGGTAAAGATGATGTGTTACATTTCCGAAGTACTGGAGCGAGATTTGCTTTAGGTCTCGCATATTTTAGTTATAGAATAAAAATTAGGTACAAGTCATTAAAAAATATAATTTTTCAATAATTGTACCTATTAATTAACATAGCTTCTGTAGACAGACATTGTAAGTTAAGTATGAATATTTGTATATCAGCAGTCTTATGTGAAAAATAAGTAATTACCTATAAGTCCTTAGGGACTTTAACGACAAATCCAAAGAAGCTCTTACAACGTTGTGAACGAGTGGCCACTACCGGCACTCGTGAGAACTTCTTCGATTAAAACTTATGCAAATCGGAAGAGGCATGTCAAGTGGCTTCGGCGACTCACCGAGAGAATGGCGCGAGTTGCTAACGACAGCGGTACCAAACATGCTGTAAACCTTGTTTACTGGCTTGTTGTTTCGTATAGTTTCATTGGATCTGATTTATAATGCATTGCTGGCTGTCTATGAATTACAAATAGTTGTGACCTAACCTAATCTTGCTAAACCAGCAATGTATAAAAACCCTGAATGAGGTCACATTATACCTTGTAGCGTTAAAAAAACCAGTAATAGGCTTTTATTTCATTCAACAGGTACTTAGTAAAAAAAGCCACTTGGCTTCTCCCATTTATAAATAAACAAACTATAGTTAGACGACCCATTTGGTGTCGCGGTTGAGAGGTCGACTGCAACACCAAGGGTTCCGGTTCGATCCCGGGCAGCACAAACATTTGTGTGCATGAACATGTCTGTTTGTAATGGTCTGGGTGTTTCTATGTATAATATGTATGTATTTACAAAAAAAAAAATGTATATAAGTATATTTTTCCGTTGTTTAGTACCCATAATACAGGCTTCACGTTTGGGGCTAGATGGCGCTGTGTGAATGTCAGTGGATATTTATTTATTTATTTATTTATAGTTTATCATTGATACTTATTAAAAGTCGGAAATATATAAAACCTCAAACGACTTACAAAATATAAGCAAGTTGAAGTGGCGATGGGGTTTGGGAAGTTTCACAAGTGGCGTCCTGGTAACGACAAACGAAACGTTGGCCGATCCTGACCTGATGGACGGATGACCTTGTAAAGGTGGCGGGTAGCAGATAGATGTCAACTGCTAGGGATTGGTCTGCGTGGATTTAATTAGGGGAGGCCTTTGTTCAGCAGTGGACATTTCAGGCTGTAATGATGATGCACTCATCTCAAGTTACAACTAATTATCCACTTTACCTCATACCGCGAGCATTGACTATATGAACTAACAATTTGTGCGGATTTTAATTAAGTTTGCCGAGTGAGACGCTGCAGCGCTTGACATTTGGCGTGGTAAGCGACTTACAACTCACTACACTCAAGTATATTTCCGCTTACCGCGTGAAAGTTTTGATCACCGCATGAATGCGCTGCAGCGCTGAAAAAGTTCATGTAAGCTTTTTGAGAATCAATCAGTTTGTAATTAAGTGATTGTTCTTTCATCGTATTGTGACTTTAGAAGTCTGTATGAGTTCATGGTATATTTATATCTCCTGCCATTTTGGTTAATATTTTGTGCTTTTATAGTCAGACAATATATTATTATAATAAGATATCGAGAGACATTCACACAGCGCCATTTAGCCCCATTTAAAAGAGTTTTTATTGTAAATACTTATCAACGGATATGATTTACTTTTCATAAAATATCTACAATAAAAACACTGAGGCCAAAACAAACTCATATGTTCATACACACAAAAGTTTGTACTCCACGTGAATTGAACAGAACTCTTGTTAAAGCAGTCAACTTCTTAACCATTAAACAACATAGGCCGTCATGAGTTTATCGAATGCTCTCAAAGTTGATCAATAGAATAGAAAATCAAATAACAAAACCTTAGTTCGTCATAAACAAGCGAAGGGAATGCGCCAAATAACTCTGTTAATTATCTTGTCGCGCGACATTTGTAACGATGTCGCTTTGCATCGGCAACAAGTCAACACTAAACACTAGGGTTCAGTATGCATTTACATTTTATTTAACTGAAAGCGACACAAAGAATTTTATATAAACTGTCTCAGGAATCGAGACATAAAGGAAAATCTATAGTTAGACGCATTTTGCAGGCTTCCTAACTGTATCTATTTATTTTTGGACAGTATACAAAACGAACACTTATTACATTGACAATATAAATTTGTAGGATATAAAATCAAGTAGTGAAGCCTTAATTACAAACTGCCACTACAAGCACAGCTGACATGGAAGTTTTGCAAATTGAAGTTAACATAATGTAAATGTTATGATAAATAATATACCTACTTAAAATTTAGTTAAATGTGTATAACATAAACACGGTACTAAGTCGTCAAGGTACCACCGCAGTGCCAGATATCGTCTCGTGAAATAGGAGTGTTATGCACTTTTGTGTTTCGGGATGAGAGCACTGTAGCTAGTAAAATTACCGGGTGTAAGAGAAGTAACATCTGTTGTCTCGGGTGACGAATTAATGGAAATTATGAACTGTTTATCAGTTGTTACTCAGTGAATGCCGCTCTGTCATGGTCCGGCTCATCACTTACCATGAGGTAAAAATCCCGAAGAGTGTCGGTGGCTCAATGGTGTGGACTGTCGCCTTCCTACCGGGAGGGCTGAGGTTCAAATCCCGACACGTACCAATGTGTTTTCGAATTTTCTTACGGTGCCCCGACGCTCTTACGGTGAAGGAAAACATCGTGAGGAAACCTTCATGCACACCTGCGAAGAGATTCGAAGGTTGTGTGTGAAGTCGTCCAATCCGCACTGGCCCGCGTGGACGACTAAGGCTAATCACCCTATACGGTAGGCTCGTGCTCCTCAGTGGGGACGTTAATGAGCTGATGATGATGAAAATCCCGACGGTCCATCCGCTTTGTAACATAAATGAACTCGTAACAAGAATTAAAATGGATATTATTAAAATGTAGTAAATATTACGTTCCTTATCCCTAAAAGGGAATTAAAACTGTGCAGTCACGCCAGGTGCATCTAACACAGCGAGACGAAAAAGTATTCACTTTGAGCTTTGAAGTCGAACTTTTGGAGTGAACTGGTTATTGAGAGGCTTAACTTTTATTGATGTAGGTATATCTCGTTAATGCATATCGATCGTGCAGTTAATCATCAGCCTATAAAATTCCATTGTAGGGTTAAGCCACAGATATTCGAATATACAATTAGACTGGACAAGCCGCCAATTTTATATGCAGTCCAGTGTCGCAATTTCTTTTCGGTTCTTACCTGTGAAAAGTTATTATATTTCTTGGTAAATTTACTGATTCATTGCGATGTTAGCATGTTACAATTGCACAGGATTTTGGAAAAAAACGGTAATTTCTTCTAATATTCGTGCGTCTTGACTCGTCTCACAGAGCGTAAACTGGCAGTCAGTGTATGCTCGTTGAGCTTACATTTGTCGCACTTTAAACGCGGCTTGCCCCATCTCCTGTATTGGGAAATCTGTGGTTCAAGCCTTCGACAGCATAGCCATAGGGAAACAGGCCCTTACCCCCCACGCGGGCTTAGTGCGGATTGGTGGAAGTTAACGATTATTATTTTAGGATTGTACTATTTGACGACCCATTTGGTGTCGCGGTTGAGAGGTCGACTGCAACACCAAGGGTTCCGGGTTCGATCCCCGGGCAGTACAAACATTTGTGTGCATGAACATGTCTGTTTGTAATGGTCTGGGTGTTTTCTATGTATAATATGTATGTATTTACAAAAAAAATGTATATAAGTATATTTATCCGTTGTTTAGTACCCATAATACAGGCTTCACGCTTAACTTGGGGCTAGATGGCGCTGTGTGAGTGTCAGTGAATATTTATTTATTATTTATTGTAGCCGAAACCGATGGCTAGACGTGCCCTCCGAAGCCGGAGGGATTCGGGATACGTATATATTTGGATGCCCATCCAACGGATGACCATTGCGACGCTTGTCTGACTTGTGTGTCCATCGAACGCGCTAGCCGTTACATGTTTTTTCTTTTTATCTAGTCGATATGGATTTACTAGCTAAATACGAAAACGCGACCAATATTGGGCCACTTTGATCGCCCTTTCATTTGACATCCAGAGGTCCCGGAAACCTCACGGAGATGGACAGTTCGGACATGACAGTGGGTGTTCCATTGTTTGCGGGGCGTCACAGTCACCCAGACTGCTTGAATTGAATTGAATATTCCCATCTTATTTGATTTCACGACACCGGCCTACATCTGCCCTCAGTCTAATCATAGTTTTATATGGGAGATCACCGCCTGGAGGCAGCTTCAATTAAAGGGGGTGTCTCGACGAAGTCGGGAATAATTTATTCCACCACAACAGTCTGGCCTTGAACGCCTCAGCTGGATTCTATTGCGGCTGTTCGAGGAATCAGTTGCGCCTCTTGAGACACGGCGACACATTGATCCGAATAGTTGGAGATTTACGACCAGCGGACTGATATAGAAGTCGGGAAGAACTCTTCAAAGCTCGGAATCGTCATTCTTTCAGACAACTAAACTAGGAGAAATCGCACAAAAGACTTTCACTTGTTGGATTCGAATCCACGGCCTCTTGACCACTCAGCGATCTAAAATCAACGCTGAGACAAGACTTCGGAGACAGTTTCATCACCATCAGCTCACTAAACGTCCCCACCGAGAGGCACAAGCCTACCCGTATAGGGTGTATAAGCCCTAGTCGTCCACGCGGGCCCAATGAGTGTTGGTCGACTTCACGCACAGCCCCTGACTCTCTTCGCAGGCGTGCACAGGTTTCCACACGATGTTTTCCTTCACCGTAAGAGCGTCCGATAACGTACATATAATTTCGAAAATTCGAAAACACATTATTTCGTGTCGGGATTTGAACCTCAGCCTAACCGGAAGGACACCCAGCTGTCCACCACACCACTAAGCCACCGATGCTGTCGCAGACAGTTTATCACAGTGTTTTTAACTAACTCAAGATCCATAACAAATCTGCAGCTTCTAAAGCAAATACAACCCCAGAAGTGCCGCGAGGGATGCACTAATGCAATTTGGGACTGCACCGTCGCGGCTCGCAGTGGAGGCTGAACTTTGCCTTGTGGAATACTTGAACTGGTCGCTTGTTTACTTTGTGCAAACGGGGGCAACATTAAAAGTTGTTGACGGGATTCTGGGTTCATTGATTAGTTTATCTTTTACATCATCGGTTCTGCGACATACGTGACCAACCCATTGACAGTTCAAATTGCTGATCCGGCGAGCAATATCGATAACTTTAATCATCAAATTGCACTTTATCCCTGAGAGAAATCCTGAAAATAGCCCGATTTATTGGCTGATTAAGAGACTTTAAATTTGAAAATTAATCCCACAATTAGTGTTCATGTCTCAGCCGCGTATGTTAGTACGTTACGTGGTAACTAAGAATAAAATTAACTGTTCGAAGATCCGATGAACGACAGAAAGTAAAAGATATTTTTTCTGAACGGAACTGGAACTTCCACTGGAAACAAATCCGTAGCGATACTACTGGCGCAAAAAAGAGCGTATACTCTTTTAAAGGGCAGGCAACGCATTTCTGGGTCCTCTAGTCATGCAAATGTTCATGGGCGGCGGTGTCACTTACCATCAGGTGAACCGTATGCTCGCATGACTTCTGTTACATAAAAAAATTCATGGTCACATTCATGCTAATAGAAAAATATTTTCATATTCATTGATTAGCCGCATCGGAGTCGAATCACTCGAATCTAATCACACTCTGTAAATACTTTTCTGATGAAATAAATTTTCGATTTGGTCCGATGCAATGCAATATCCAAAGTGGATGCAGTGATGCCGTTTTTTATGCCCTCCCGTCATCGAGAGCTTACATTGATATTGACATATGTATACTTGTTTTTAAAGCTTTATCATTTTATATCGCTATTATATATGATTCAGCAGTAGCAGCTTACTGCAAAGGGCCGATAGGCTTACGCAAAAAAGCGAACTTCTGAACTGCTGCAAGCTGAGACGTAATCTTCACAAAATAAAAGCTTCTCAGGTACTTTCAGATTCTACGTAGAAGAGAGGAACACATCGATGCAACATTTTTTGTAATTGTGGACATCGAACGCGAAACATCCACTTAGGTAGCACTTACGTCCAAATGATTTTAAATTTCACAAATTCTTTGATTCATTGGAAAGTGCGCTACTTTTGGATAAACTTTAAACAGGGAACGATTATAGAATAGCTATAAAACATATGTGCGGTCGCGGTGATAACAGGTCGATCATACAGAACTTCAATTCCACTAGAATTAATGAATTATTAAGAATTGTAAATTTCGTGTTGCGCCACAAATTTAATGTTAATAGATGAAAATGGTGATTGTTAAGTGCAATGAACTGTCTAATGGTGGTACCAATTAAAATCTACCATGACAGAGAACAATTGAGTGCCAAATTTGACTATCGAGACACAATAACGATCATATAAGCGCATTTTAAAATAAGCGGAATTGGGACCTCACACAATACACATTAGCCTGAATAGCCATGGGAAACAAAAATTAGTTTTAATTACTGAAAAAAGGTATTTTTATCTTTTTGCTGAGAAAGAAACGCCTAAAATGCTGTTAGTTTTTTTGGAGCCTTTGTTTCAATAATTTGTTGTAACCATGAAATATTGTATACACTGTTGTTTATACAATTGTTTATCAATTAAGTATCTTATCGACAAGGACTAATATTAATCATTACTAAGAATATAATAATATAATCATATTTATATTCTAAGTAATAATTTAATATTAGTCATTGAATTATTCAAAACAGTAACGGTAAACTCCCGTGTGGACGCCTCAATACCTTGTAACGAACCGCAAGTACCTGGCGCACTATTGTGCATAAGCTGCATTTCCGTTGAAATCACCGATTGAATAGTGAAGACTTGAAATTAGGTCTGAATGATAAAATGATCCGAACGTTTTCCATCATGGCGACCATTTCGACTACTAGACAGTACGGCGCAGATGCGCTTTAAGATAGTGAAGCCCATCTTTGCAGTAAATTCTCGAACACATTGTTCACACGTGGGCTTGCCATTGACATATTTATACTGACTAGTTACGGGAGTTCGGGCTTCTACATCAGCCATACGCTGATCCTCAAAAACGCAAATCTGCCTTTGAACAAGCCTGCGCCACTCAAAGCGCTGCGCTGCCAAACTGTCCCACTCCGAAGACTCGATTTAACCCGGTACAAACAGACAGACAATAAATTAAAAATTGTAATAAAATGGTGTGGACTGTCGACTTCCGATCGGGAGGGCGCAGGTTCAAATCCCGCGTACCAATGTGTTTTCGAAATTACGTGTACGTTATCCAACACTCTTACGGTGAAGGAAACATCGTGAGGAAACAGTGTAAGTCGTCCAACCTGCACTGGGCCCGCGTGGACGACTAAGGCCTATACACCCTATACGGCTAGGCCCGTGCTCTCGGTGGGGACGTTTAATGAGCTGGTTATGATGATGATTACGGCGTATTTATGATTATGGTCATTTCAATATTACAAACAGACTCCAATTTGATTCATATGTATAGATGTCCTTACGCGAATACTGATTTAAAAGAACAAAATGACAACAAACAAATTGTATTATACCGAAGTTTAAAACAAATGGTTCGTTATACATATAACTGGATACTAGGGAATTTCATTCGTTTTCCTTTGATACTTTATCCCAACTCGCATCCCAATACGCAGTAAACAAAGCACGACCGAATAAAAATGTCACAAATGAATCAAAGACACGAGTCACGTAATAAATACAAGTTTTTCTGTCTCTCAACTTAATACAACAAGTATGTTGCAAACGATTAACATAAGACAACTTTTTGACGACCATATCACTAAAGGTATATTAGTTAAGAAGTCAGCGATATACTAAGGTATATAGTGCGAACCTGGAACGTTCGATCCCCGGGTTGGTCTGGGTGTTTATATTTATAATATGTAGGTATGTATTTACCAAAAAATACATAAGTATGGTTATACTTTTTGGGTACCCATAAAACCCATAAACAAAATTAAATCGAGGCTTACTGGCGCTGTGTGAACGTCAATTGATAATTTATTGTTACTGCCATTAAGTGGAAGCTGCACTCAAATCATCTCATTTTAAGGTAATTTAGGTCAAGTCAATTCTCGATCAATCATGAAATGTTCAATGAAGCGTACAACCCGTCTTGTGGGATCGCCCTTATCCAATAATTAGACAACGGCTGCTAAATTGACGACGTGATTTCCGCCTTTTACCTTTGGACGGTGACCCAGTTCAAAGAGGTTTTATAAGAAATGTGGTAACAATCATTGTGACCCGTACAATTGGTTATACAAACCCATTTCAAGTTATCCC
Source organism: Leucinodes orbonalis (assembly GCA_019425675.1). Taxonomy (NCBI): domain Eukaryota; kingdom Metazoa; phylum Arthropoda; class Insecta; order Lepidoptera; family Crambidae; genus Leucinodes; species Leucinodes orbonalis. Next base: position 66,954 of record PQWD01004834.1, on the reverse strand, counting down.
TCCCATCTAGGATAAGTTTCCAGCCATTTATAATCAAATTAAGATTTATAATTACACTTTATCATCATCATCATATCAGGCACATGATTTCTGCTGCTGAATATAGGCCTTCCCCGATAACTTCCAATCCCACCAGTCGGAAGCTATCTGTATCTTTATAATCACGCTTATAAATTATATATTTTTTTAATTTGGACTTATCATTTCATATTTTGTCAGATAATCAAGCAGCCAGCCTACCTGGAGGTAACTAGCAAATGCTTTCTATGCATAACTTGCCACTTGCGGCCCGCCCCGGCTTTGCACAGATACCTATTAGGAGTTTAAGTAAGGTACTCTTAGTAAAAAAATAGAGCTTATATCAATCGAAGATAGGGAAGTTTTCCAACGGAGCTTTCTCCGACTGTGCCACCCCGAATTTTACGCGAGCGATACCGCTGGTAAAAGCTAGTATTAATAAAATAATAATTAGAAAATCTCTTGTCGTGAAGACACTAAAGTTGTAAGTCTCTGGTAACACACACGCAGGCAGGGCGTTCCATTTCCTTGCGATGCGCATCAGAAAAGACCCTGTAAGCTGGCCGACTACTTTAGTCATAGGATTCCACATTTTAGATTTAAAAAAGAGGCCAACACCACAAATGAACTACATGGGTAAGCTATATAATACCACAAATGTGTAAAAAAGGAACCGTATTCTAAACATACCTTACTTAGTTTTCGTCTTCTTTATCCTAAGGTTGCCTGGAAGAGATCGCTTGTAGCGATAAGGCCGCCTTTGCCCACTGTATGGTTTTTTTTGTGTTATATTTAATTCATTGTGAGCAATAAGAGTCTATCTATCTATCTAAGATATACCAGCAATCCTCGAGACCTATGCTGGGCATAGGTCTCCTTCTTCTGCGCCAGATATCCCGGTCTCCCGCTTGTCTCATCCGGCCACAACCAGTAACCTATCCCAAGACGTCGTCGTCTAAGCTTGACAAGGCACGGTCTCCACTCAAGAACAGTAATTTATTTAGTAAATTAGGAAGATTAATTTTCTGTACTTCATCCGAAACAAAACAAAGTCGGGAGTCTGTTAATCAGTAGAGCAAATGCAAATCATAACATTAGTTATCGAGGAGAGAATAAAGGCAAGACCAAATGGCTGCCGTCCGCCATTTTGTGTAAATAGAATCCTTTAGAAACCCGATAGCATCCGATAGGCGGCATACAAATAGAGAATCTGGAATTGATGGTAATATTCATGGAATTCGTTAGCTTTATTAACTGGATTTGTGGTCTGGGTCTTGATTCGAGAGTAGGTGAATCAAATTGTAAAAAAAATATTATTATTTGCGCAATTAAACATAATTTATTTTCTTTTATAATACTTTTTAATTATTCCGCTACTTGATTTTACGTATACAATAATTAATGACCTTAGTCACCTGTTCTTTACGGCACTGACAATAGGGTTGCTAATAGGATGACAAGGTAATTGAAACGCACTATGATGTTGTTCCTTTGGCTTTGTATTGACGACTACTGAATGAAATAACAATGTTTAAGATTTTATACAAGTTGAACTAACATACACCGCCCACCAAAAGGCCATGCCTTTACACAACAGTACTACGTACCTATCAAATTAAACAATTCAGAACAGTTACTAATTTAACAAACTAAAGTTTATGGAAAGAAATCAACTCACATAGGCATGCAATACACGAACCACTTCTCTAATTATATCACTCATCTTGTACATTGATTAAAGGACACAATTTGGTAACACATCGTTTAGTCACACTATCACCAGACTTCACACTGTAAACACGAGTAGCTCCGTCGAGTCCAGGGTGTTTGGCCACAATACGGCCCATCAGCCATTTCCCTGGTGGCAGCCCGTCATGTTTTATTAGAACTATGTCGTTTGTAACAAATTCTGGCTGCTTTCGTAACCACTTAGGTCGTTGTTGTAAGCGTGTCAGGTACTCCATTTGCCACTTTTGCCAAAACAATTGTAACAATCTTTGTTTATGCTGCCATCTGTCCAAATGATTCAAATTAAGGTTTGTCAAGTCTGGAGTAGGTACTTCTATAGTGGGTTCGCCAATCAAAAAATGAGCCGGTGTTAGGGGATTTAAATTATTCACATCTTCATCATCAATGGGTGTCAATGGTCTTGAATTGAGGAGAGATTCTATTTGGCATAGCAAGGTAGTCATCTCTTCAAATGTGAGATTACTAGTACAAATCTTTTTCAAATGTGATTTGACAGATTTAACGCCAGCCTCCCAGAGGCCGCCGAAGTTAGGAGAGTAGGGCGGTATGAAATGCCACTGTGTACCATCTAATGCCAAGGTTTGTAATACTTCATCTTTCAACTCTAGCTTTGCTGCTTTCCATGCTTCAACCAACTCTCTATTTGCTCCTATGAAATTTCTACCTTGGTCACTATACATGTGTGCACATCGTCCTCTTCGTGCAACAAATCTTCTAAATGCTGCGATGAAAGCTTCAGCGGTGAGATCACCCACTAATTCCAAATGCATCGCCTTCGTGCACATACAAATAAAAATAGATATGTATGCCTTTTTGGTTTTGGCTCCTCGACCTTTGGACATGAGTACGTTGAAAGGACCACAGAAGTCTACACCACTGTATAGGAACGCGCGGGATGGGTTAACTCTCATATGAGGTAAGTCGCCCATTATTTGACTTCTTGTCTTAGCATTTGCTTTGGCACACACTATGCATCTATGAATATGCCGCTTTACTATGTGTTTTGCTTTTATAATCCAAAATCGTAACCGAAGATGACATAGCATCAGCTGGACACCGCCATGCATCGTTTTCTGGTGAGCATCTGCAACTATTAAAGAGGTAAGTGTATTTTTATTACTAAGTATAATTGGATGTTTACTTTCTTTTTCTAGGTTTGCGTGGCGTAGCCTTCCGCCCACCCTGAGGATTTGTTCTTCATCCAGGTAAGGGTTCAACGATTTTAGATTGCTTGTTTTCTTTACATGTCTATTGTTTTTTATATCTTCAATCTCTTCTTCAAAATCTTCTCTTTGTGACTTTCTTATGCATAATTTCGTAGCTTCATCGATTTCCTTAGTAGTTATTGCCCTAATACCTTCATTCCACTCTTTGTGTTTTAAGAATCTTCTCATGTATATAATTACTTTTAAAAGTTCTTCTAAGTTACTGTAATTATCATAATTTAAAATTTCTTTGTTATTTGATTCTAATGTGTTCATAACTTTTAATTTCATGCTTCGTTTCTCAATTTCAGTAGATGGTATGTTCCTCGTTGAAAATGGAATGTTCTCTTCTAATAACCAATACGGTCCATGCCACCATAGTTCATTTTGTTTAAGTTCAATTAATTTAGTACCTCGTGACGCAACATCAGCTGGATTTGCATCCGTTTGAACGTGATGCCACTGACTAGCAGGTAAGTTGTCTAAAATCTCTACTACACGGTTCGCAACAAATTGCTTCCATCGATTAGGTTCGCCATATAACCATGCCAGTACGACAGTGGAGTCTGTGTAAGCGAATACGTTGTCAAGAGAGATTCTCATTGCTTTAGCGGTTTGTCTTATAAGTTTAGATAAGAGAACTGCAGCACACAACTCAAGACGGGGCACAGATATTGTCTTTATAGGTGCTACCTTTGTTCTTGCAGCAATTATATTAACCACTATAGATCCATCCTGCTGAACTGCTCTGCAATACACTACTGCAGCCATAGCATGCATTGATGCGTCGCTGTATCCATGTAATGATATTAAGTGTTTTTTACCATTTAGTGTGTTAAGCCATCGTGGTATTTTTATATCGTTCACATTTCTTAAATCATTTCGTATGGACTTCCACTCCGTCTGTAAATTGTCATCAAGAACATCATCCCATCGTACACCATGCAACCATAACCTTTGTACAAATATTTTTGCCTTTATGATTGCTGGGGCGATCCATCCCAATGGATCGAATAGTTTTTGTAAGTCTGATAAAACGTCTCTTTTAGTTATGTCCGTTGATTGTGCTGGTAAGTTAAGGTTGTAATTGAATTCATCTTCTCCTAAATTCCATGATAAGCCCAAAGCCTTGATTACTCCATCTATATTAATATCTAATTGTGCTCTTACAGATCTATCGCCTTCATCTAAGGAACGAAGAAATTCAGGATTATTGGAACACCATTTTTGCAGACGAAATTTCCCTCTGCCCAGCACAATTTTCAATTGTCGGCTGGCTTCTATGGCTTCATCGACAGTGTCACACCCAGACATCAGATCATCGACGTAAAAATCCTCACATATCATTTTCTTAGCCACAGGATAGTTTTGGCCTTCATCTTCTGATACCTGCATCAGTGTTTTTATAGCAAGGTACGGCGCAGATGCAGTTCCAAACGTGACTGTCAACAAACGGTAATGCTTGACCTCATCAGAAATTGAAGTATTCTGTCTCCATAATACTCTCTGGAAATCAATATCGTCCTTGTTGATTAGGACCATTCTATACATCTTCTCTATATCACTAACGAAACAGACTTTGTGAGTTCTCCATCTCATTATTATGCTTCTAAGGTCTTCTTGCAGGACGGGTCCATTCATCAGTTCATCATTAAGTGAAACACCGTTCGTGCCCTTACAAGATGCGTCAAAGACCACTCGGGTTTTGGTTGTTTCCTTTTCTGCCTTCAAAACTGCATGATGTGGCAGGTATACAGATTTTCTATTGATTTCTTTTGGTATTTCTTGCATATGATTTAGTCTAATATATTCTTCCATAACCTCAGTATAATTCCTTTTTAAATCTGGTAGCCTTTCAAAACGACGTTCTAGCATTTCTAGTCTTCTCATGGCTATATTTTGTGTATTACCTTCAGGCGATTGGGGCGTTTGAGTTTTAAAAGGCATCTTTACTATGTATCTTCCTTCTTCTGTCCTTGTGTGTGTTTCTTCATAAATTCTCTCACAAGCTTCTTCTTCTCTTGTCAATTTTCTGCTTGTTTCTGTATCTATTTCCCATAGCGTTTTCAACATATCTTCGACTTCAAAATTATTATGCAATACTACGACTGACTCTTCTTCCTTGTGCGCACAACTGCTTACTCTCCCGAACAGTATCCACCCCAAGGTTGTTTTTTGAGCACTTGGAGACCCAGGGGACCTTTTACAACATCGTTTTGTATTATTTGTGCGTATTCATTAACTCCAAGAAGTAAGTCAATGTTAGATGGCTGATTAAATTTTGGATCAGCAAGTGTCAAGCCATCTAAATGATTCCAATGAGTCGTCGTTATTAATTGAGTGGGTATTTGAGTAGCCAGATGTTTTAATAACATATGCTTTCACATTGAGGCTGAATTTTTCACTTCTCGATAGAACCTCAATCTGTACTACTTGTTTTAATCTTGTTTTCATTTCGCCCACTCCAACTATACTTCCTTTGACGGGATACCGTCTTGCTCTTATTGCTTGTGCCGCTCTTTGGCTGATAAAACACCCTTGTGAACCAGGGTCTATAAGGGCTCGCAGAACTGTGGTGAGACCATCTTCACTTTTGCACTCAACCAGGGCTGTTGCCAGTAACGCAACAGCTGAACTACGCGCTGTATTTGTTTGTGACGTCATGACTGCTAAATTTATTTCTTCTCTTTTCTCTTCTTCTACATTTGAATGAAAAACCTTTGGCTGATTAATTACTTTCTTCTCGGCGCGGCCACAGGCATCATTTGACCCTTTGGAATGTAGAAGTGTATGGTGACGTCTATGACACAATCTACACTTAGTGAGTAGTCGACATGCTCTAACACCATGTCCAGGAACCAAACAATTGTAACATAGGTGCTTCGATTTAGCAAACTCGCTGCGTTGTTCTGGTTCCATTTTTCCAAAGTCCTTACAATGACTTAGTGTGTGTTTTTCTTGGCACAAAGGACACATCTTTTCAGTAGTGGCATCAGAAATATGGTAAGTTTTCACTAATCGCTCTCTAGAAGAAACTGGCTGTTGTATTAGTTCTAGCGTTCTAAACTTTGTCTCCAAAAATGTTTTCAACGTATCAAAACTTGGTAACTCGTCACTGAATTCACTGCTAACATGTTCCTCCCATTCCTTATGTGTTTCTGTATCCAATTTTTGAACAAGTATGAAGTTGATTAGTGGATCCCAATAGTCTGTTTTTATTTCTTGATTTTTGAGACTGTTCAAGCATTCGGATGTCGTGTCTACTAGTGACTTAATATGGTTGGGGTTTTGTGCATTAAGTTTTCTCTGATTAAATATACGTTTCAATAAAGATGTTACAATGAGTCTTTTGTTGCTGTAACGCCTTTTCAGTGTTTCCCATGCATGACTATAATTTGCTTCACTTACTTGAATATGACGTAACAACAATTCGGCTTCTCCAGCTACACTTGTCTTTAGATAATGTAACTTCTGCACTTCGGTAAGGGATGTATTACAATGTACTAACGAAGTGAACAGATCTTGGAACGTAGGCCATGTTTCATAACTGCCATAAAATTTAGGGACTTCTATTCTAGGGAGTTTGACTTGAGTTACTTGCTGAGCTATTGACATGTTAACCACTTCTTGTCCACTTGAGTGTTGTTGTTTTGACTGCGATTCAATTGCGTATAATAGATCATTCATTTCCGATTTTGCATCCATAGCCACTTCTTCACAAATAAAATATTGGTTTTGCACAAAATAGGGCAATAATTTTCTTTGTTCCTTTTTCACATTTTTCATTAATAAGTTGTGGGCCAGTCGAAACTGCTTCCAATATTCTTCGATAGCTTCCAATTTCACTGTTATGTAACCACGTGTAAGTCGCGCCTTAGGTGCCTTCTTATAGTTATCGTAGGTTTTCCCGATAACGTTAAACAGATCTTCTAATTCACCCAAAGTTTGTTCGACGATTTCCATGGTTATTTATTAATCCTTACGTGTAAAAACACATACACTACGTAGCTTATACACCCAACTAACAAAATCAAGTATTTTAGAAACCAAATTTTGACGAAAATATGTCCAAATTCACTAATATGTTGATTTAGTCCAAAGTTATAAACCAATATTAACTATGCAATGATTAGGTAAGTTCAATTTGTATAGCGATGCTCGTCTTCTATGCAAAAAAAAGGGTCGCCTTTTGTTCTCTTATCGCTCGCGGTCCGTCCACTGCAATCCGGCTCGTTAGGCCAATATGTTCTTTACGGCACTGACAATAGGGTTGCTAATAGGATGACAAGGTAATTGAAACGCACTATGATGTTGTTCCTTTGGCTTTGTATTGACGACTACTGAATGAAATAACAATGTTTAAGATTTTATACAAGTTGAACTAACATCACCTTTTGCACACAATGCCCATTTTATCAAGAGATCCCACTCTTTATTAAGTGTAAGGTATAATTATTTATATTAACGTTCTTTAAAGAAATAGTACCTACATAAAATACTCGTAATACATTACATAATTATATAGAAAAGGCTTATTGAAATGCAATTCTGCGCGGCTTTGTAATGTGGTGTGAAGAAATAAACTAAGAGTTCGTATCCGTCAGAATGGCGGGTGTAGGTCTTCCAAATAAATCACAAAGGCACGAAATGTACGAAACGAACGTTTTTGTACAATAATATGTGTAAATGTACGTTTTCGTTTGCATAGCGGTCGTCATTTTTAGGCGAGCCGCCGTCCTGATATTTGGTTGGCGGGTGCGTTGTAATTCAATTAATTTATTTCAAATCAGACATTAGGAATCAAATGTACGTCAATTTTATAGGAATACTATTCCATGTGAGGTAATGCACGACAATGACATCATATGTATTGCGATTTGTTCAATGATGTAAAAAGTATAGATTCGTGATACGCTCACAAAACAATCGAAAAAAGTGTTCCGAATGCAGTGACAGCACACATATTTCGAATTTCGAACACAATTACCTGAATAAAGAGTAACAAACTGTATTCTCTTCGGCAGTTCCTTTTTGAAGCACGGATGGCGTATCTACCTTTATGTATACAGAATATCATTTGATTTGTTTACTTGTGTAATTGTAAATTTCAGTTGATTATTACTAATAGATGGCGATGAATATCTGTGGATATTTATTTATTCTCTTAAAACTAAAAAGTTCCTAATACGAGCAAATCGCGGTGTGTTGTGTGGGTGGGGTCACTGAATTCGAAGGGCAAGGACAGTGAGTGCCGGTCGATGAACCGAGCCATCTTTGCGGCAGGATTTACCAATGGTAATGCAATCGTTGACCCATATGTTGAAATGGTTAAGAGATGTCGGCTATAACATCAAGGGTTCAATCTCCGTGCAGTACGAAACATTTGTGTGCATGAACATGTCTGTTTGTATTGGATATTTCCATGTATAATATGTACCCCTCTATGTTGTGAGCGGCGGTGGGTCAAAGGTGTGGACTGTCACCCTCCTACCGGGAGAGCTGAGGTTCAAATCCCGCCACGTACCAATGTGTTTTCGAATTTTCGAAATTATATGTACTTTATCCGACGCTCTTACGGTGAAGGGAAACATCGTGAGGAAACCTTCATGCACGCCTGCGAAGAGATTCAAAGGTTGTGTGTGAAGTCGTCCAGTACGCACTGGGCCCGCGTGGACGACTAAGGTCTAAGCACCCTATACGTGTAGGCTCGTGCCCCTTGGTGGGGAAATTTAATGAGCTGATGATGATGTACCCTCCACATCGGAAGGCAACACTTTCCATCACGTGTCTCTCTTGCTTGTTTGCTCCCTATATCATAAAAAAACAGTTCACAACAATAGCCTTCGACGACTGATAAAATAATGTATGGATTTAATATTATACAGTATCTGTGCTCAGCTGAGAGTGCGTCACTCCAATCGGTCATTTAAAATTAATCGAATTAATCGGCCGGTCGACTCATGGGGACAATTTACGAATTAAATTCTCTATGGGCACCAATCGCGAATTCATTTTCGTACATCATTATTCCGATTGGCGAGAAGCGAGAATTGTTTTCGTTAAAATTAACTTGTTAGTGTTTTAGGAAATTTGCGAGAGATTAAGCTTTATTTATGAAATGGTAAAATTAAATAAATATTAAGTGACATTTACACAGCGCCATCTAGCCCCATATTGGGACGAAGAGCGTGTAGGTTAAGAACTATACAACTGATATACTTATATACATTTTTTTTGTAAATATATAAATATTTTACATAGAAACACCTGACCATTAACGAACAACAGAAGATTTCAGTAAAGTCCCATATTTTTACTGAAACTTTAGGGGAAAGGAGGAAATTCATACATCATCATGATCACCACTATCATGTTCATCACTCATTTCTTCATTAATTAAACAAAATAATACTTGGTAATGACAAGGCAGCATGGTATATGACCTAAGCCCGTTCCGGATGGAACAGGTAAAAACAAACCGAAATCATCAACAAATACCATATAAATCACACTAATCTGTCATCAGCAAAAAAAGAAAGATTGAATCTTTATTCAAATAAATCTGTTACAGATACTTTAAACTCGTCAATTGTTATTATAACTATTATTTTTAATGACTCTACCCCGGTTCGGAATAAGTAGGATCTTCGAGAAGAGCCGGAAAAAATAATAGGAGCATTCGGCTTAACAGGAGCTTATACCAAACGCTCATAGAGTGGATTTGAATCCAATAACAATTTGAATTTGCATAAATGTAGAGAACAGGCTTCGTATTAGCATTATACAATCCTATTAAATATTAACATGTATCGTAGGCCGAACAACTTAAGCTTAAAATTATGACGACATCATCAGATCGGTGCAGGCGTATCCGCGAATCATTGACCTTAACTGACATTTATAACCAACTAGCAAACCCAGCGAACTCCGTTCCGCCACAGGCTTCGTTTTATGTAACATTTCGTTTGGTGATCAAAAGATGCCATCTACTTAAAATATTGCTTTGTATTACATACTATGTATCAGAGATTTTCTCTGGCCCGTGTGGACGACTAAGGCCTAATCACCCTATACGGATAGGCTCGTGCCCCTCGGTGGGGACGCGTAATGAGCTGATGATGCTTAGTTTGGAACTAGATGGCGTTGTGAGAAAGTTGGTCAATATTTATTACAATTGTTATAACACAAGCTGATTTAACCTCTATGTGAGGAGCTTGTTATATAGTTTAGAACAAAGGATGAACACAGTCTTACATATTCGTTTTGGTAAATACGTACATTATATCGTACACAAAACTCAGACCTATACAAAGAGCAATGTTCATACACCCATGTTTGCACTGCCAAGGGATCGCTCCCGGAACCCTTGGTACCTGTAAGTAACCGACGACGTATCAACTGTTACACCACATAATTCGTCTTTGAATACGCAATTATCCTGGATTTACTCATTTTAGAATCCATTCATCAAACAATATCTTAGGATTATTACATGAGATTTCATCAATGATGCAAAAAATATAGATTCGTGATATGCTCACAAACATCGAAAAAAGTGTTCCGAATGCAGTGACAGCACTCATAAACATGTTTTGCAATGAGCGTACATTTACCTAAACAAAGAGCCTATAACTGTATTCTCTTGGCGGTTCGTTTTAAGGCACGGATGGCGTATCTACCTTTATATATACAGAATATAATTGGATTTCATTTGTCATGAAGTTAGATGAAGGATCATACGATCTCCCAATCGAGTTGAGGGAGCCGAGCCATAAATCCACAACAGAACTGAAACAATAGACCTCGTGGTTTATAGTCCATTGTATCCGCGAATCAAAGCTTGCATCAGCCTAACCTTTGTCACATTGAGTAGCTCTTTGTAAACATCAACTCCAATTCTCGAGAAATGACAAAGGTTTACACTTTACGGTTATCCGATATGTATTTAATACTAACTATGGGGTGTAAAGGTTGGGAAACATTTTTTTATGTTATAAGTGTACAGGACGGTCTGGACGCTCACCTGATGGTAAATAATACGCCAGACCGTGACAGAGCGGCATTAAAGGAAACCAACAACTGATAGACAGTTATTATCCTCCATCAATGCCGCACTGCGCCGTCACCCGAGACAACAGATGCGAGGTCTCTTATACCCAGTAATTTCACTAGCTACAGTGCCCTCATCCCGAAACACATAAGTGCATAACACTCCTGTCTCACGGGATGATATCTGGCACTGCGGTGGTACCTACCTAGACGACTCAGTATCGAGTATACCACCTAAAAACTGACATCAAGGGTTCCGGGTTTTATCACAAAATATGATAACGAAAGCGGTATTCTTATTTATTTTCTCCAACAGCGACGATTGTTCATTATAACCTTAATAAATATGAACTAACTAATTGCACAATAACAAGAAACATCAAAAAAAATATTTCAAATTACTTATATCTTCGGTGCGTCAGTGGCTCATTGGTGTGGATTGTTGCCTTCCGATATGGATGGCGCAGGTTCAAATCCCGCCATGTACTAATATAATAATAATAATATGTTTTCGAATTTTCGAAATTGTATGTACGTTATTCAAGGTTATTAAGATGAAGGAAAGCATTGTGAGGAAACCTGCTCACACCTGCAAAGAGATTCAAAGGTTGATCGTGAAGTCGGCTAATCCGCACTGGGCACGCGTGGACGACTAAGGCCTATACTCCCTTTAGCTAGGTAAGCTCATGCTCTTGGTGGGGACGTTTGAATGACCCGATGATGAGGATTTACTTAATTGTTGTCTAGTTAGATGGGTTTTCTATTTCTAAAATTTACAGTATTAGGTATAATAAACAACTAAGAAAGGAGTAATTTTATTTGGAATCCAGTTAAATATACAAATTTATTAATTTAAATAACTTTATTAAACAGCTGTATTATTATGTCGAGGTATTTTTAGTATTCAGGCCAATCCTTAAGCGTCTCAAATAGGTCTTCCAAAACAGGCTTTCACGCTATACTGCAAGCAATATTCTTGGAGAAAGTGGTCTTAACATTGAATTTAAATGGTCTTATTTCGTAGAGCATGTTCTCATAAGAACAAAACAAACTTTATACTTTATAATAAAAAAGTTAGTTTGCTTTTTTCAAATATTTGACAAGTTTTATAAACAAACAGTATTGTTGATAGTTACGTACCAAATTTTTGAAAAGAGTTACTATTGAGATGCTTGCTGGATTCTTCTTACTAGATAACAACAGTCCAAATCAGTATGAGATTTTATTTGACAGTCATAAGTTCTCTCAGTCATAAGTCTCTCTCAAAAGTGTTCTCTCATCATCAGCATACAGGCAGCAGGCACATGAAAGCTTATGGGAATATTTTTAAATGTTTTATGGAATTTATTGATAAATATTTATTGATTTTGAATATGTATTATTATGTAAATTATAATTTGAGATTCACTAGAGTACTTTCATCATTTGACGACCCATATGGTGTAATGGTTGAGACGTCGGCTACTACACCAAGGGTTCTGGGTTCAATCCCTATGCAGTACAAACATGTCTGTTGGTATTGGTCTGGGTGTTATCTATGTATAATATTTATGTATTTGCAAAAAAAAATTATATAAGTATGTTTATCCGTTGTTTAGTACCCATATAACAGGCTAATGCTTAGTTTGGGGTTAGATGGCGCTGTGAAAATGTCAGTGTATATTTTTATGTAGTCATAACCAGCCTATAAAGTTCCACTTCAGGGCACAAGCATACACAGCATAACTTAAGAGATATCAGAATGTGCCATTTTGGCTTTATAGGCCTAGACTGAATAAGTCGTTTTTGTGCCAGCCTGTTCCTTCCAGTCAGACGTTATAGGCTGATAATCAAGTCTTCTTTGTGAAGCGCAGTTAAATAAATTAAACATTTTAATTTCAGTTTCATGGACTTGGTCCTTTTTATTTTTGTTTAACCCTTAACAACCCAGTATGCTTTAGTAACGTAAATGACCAGTAGTGTCTAATGGACACATTATTAAAATATATGTTATTTTAATGAAAATAAAGGTATTTGTAATAGTATTTCATCAAAATCATTTCGATTGTTTAATTGACTTGAATAATCACCTCAGAACTACAATTATTTATTGGAAAAAAATTGCAAAATCAGGTAAAAAGATTTTTTACAGATATAGCAAATACTATTTTTGTAAAGTCTTCTGCGCACATATTGAGTTTGCTTTTGTCGCAACACTGTGTTAACTTTCTTTTTACTACAAGTTCAAATGACTGAAAGGATTCAGCTAATCCGAATACATTTTGTATACTTGCTACATTTAAATTGTTAAGCCTTCCTTGCCTTGTATGAAAACTACTAAATCCTTCATAAATGCACGTTATTTTTTTTATTTAAGTTTTTTCTCTTTATTCCATTTAGGGTGTAAATTTATAACGCGATACCAACAAAAACATTTTTGGACAAAAGAACCCAACCATTTGTTGTTTGGTTTTATGTTTACACCTCCTTTGGTAGATTTGTAATTGAAAATTATTTCCGATTTATTCTCATTGTTTACATCTATTTCATTCAGGTATGTAGCCTGCCGTTCATCTTCATCAATGTAATATTTTTAAAATTCTAAATTTTATAATAAACATCACAAGTTACACTAAAAAGGGCATAAAAACAAAACAAGTGTTGTTATTTTCTCATAGCACCTACCAATCTTATTGGCCATTTGCAAACTTTTCTAAAGCAACCTTTATGTTACTTCTAAAATATGGTTGATAAAACTGATGGACATCATTAATTCATTCTCCACTATATTTTTGTCTATCATTCGAAGAAATGGAATGCCAAAGATCGGGTAGTTCGTTTACTGTCACCGCTCCACCAAATTTTTTAACTATTCATACTTATCAGGTTTGCTGAGTATTTATTGTTTGAAATATACTTGACCTCGAAAAGGTGGACTATAAACAGTGTTCTGTTTATAATACGAACTACTTACTTACATACTCTTATTACAAACAGCTATTGTGTCTTATGGACACTTGTGGGTTGTTGTGTTACTAATATGTTTAATGATTAAAAAAAAACTAACAACATAATACAAATTTTGATTACACTTTAAGAATCAGTTAATCATAAGGATAGTTAAATCATAAGCATAAGGCTATCCTTACAAGTAATATCCTTACTAGTAGTAGTATTATTACTAGTTCATCTATTGCTAGAGATTGTTTGATATCAAGTGTTGATAAATGCAATAACCAATTTAGCTTTACGTATATTAACTCAAACACTATTATAAAAGCTTTTAAAGAACTAAATATGAAGAAAACTAAAGATTGTGGGGTATATCAGTAAATATCATTAAATCAATTATTGATATGTATAGCACCCACTTAGCATCATATTCAACAATTGTGTGAGTGAAAGGTATTTTTCCAAATTTTATGAAGTACAGTAAATTAATCCCATTATTTAAAGCGGGTGACAAAAGCGATCCATCAAATTTTAGACCCATTTCGATCCTACCAACATTAAGAAAATTTATGAGAAAATAATTTTAAATCAATTAATTGCTAATTTTAATATGAATAGAATATTACATGTAAAACAATTTGGCTTTACTAAAAATAAAAATACCACTGATGCTGATGTCGCACTTATCAAACACATATTTGACGCCTGGGAGAATAAGCAGGATGCCATTGGAATCTTTTGTGATCTATCCAAAGCCTTTGATTGTGGAGATCATGCAACGTTGTTAAGTTGAGACGTTACGGTGTATCGGACTGTGCATTAAAACTTGTAGAGTCATATCTGTTCGACAAAATCCAAAAAGTTAATGTTAATGGTAAGTGTTCTCCTGGTGCTGTTCTGCGCATGGGGGTACCTCAGGGCTCAATATTGAGTCCTCTTCTTTTTCTAATATACATGAATGATCTTCCCTACTATTGTAGTAATATTATGGACGTAGTACTATTTGCTGATGACACATCTTTGATTTTTAACATCAACAGACACATGGAATCATTTGATGAGGTGAATAGTTCCCTATCCAAAGTAATGCACTGGTTTACTGTAAATAATCTACTATTAAATACTAAGAAAACCAAATGTGTCAAGTTTAGCATGCCAAATGTAAGGCAAGTAAATTCTAATGTTATTCTTAATAATGAAAAATTAGAAACAGTAAATTCAACTAGATTTTTAGGTATTACTATTGATGCTAAACTGCAGTGGGGACCCCATATTGAAGCACTGGCCGGTTGACTTAGCTCGACAGCTTATGCTGTTAGGAAAATAAGACTCTTGACTGATGTCGAAACAGCGAGATTGGTATATGGTATATTGTGCGCAGCTGCTGACATTCATAACATTTTTGTACTACAGAAAAGAGCTGTCCGTGACTTTACAATGTTAGACCACGGGATTCTTTGAAGGAGCTTTTTAAAGAAATAAATATATTGACAGTCGCATCGCAATATTTATTTGATAATATAATGTAAGTACGTAAGAATATCCACACTTTTGAAAAAATAGTGATCATCATAACTTTAACACTAGGAATAAAAACAAACTTGCTGTTCCGAATCTTCGTCTTCACAAAGTAGGGAAATCTTTTGTCGGAAATTGTATAAAGTATTTTAATAAAGTGCCACAAAATATTGTTCATTTGCCCTTGCATAAGTTTAAAGCTTTAATTAAAAATACCTTGTTGAAAAAAGGATATTATACAGTAGATGAATATTTAGCAGACAAAATTTTGTGGTGTTGGTCTGCCTGCATTGTGTTCCAGGACGCATATAATTGAATTGTATAAATTTGTTATTTGACCAAACTCTGTAAAACCAATTATTGAAAAGAGTAACCCACGAGTTTCCTGCCGGGATCTTCTCGTTGTATGGCAGCATTCCGAACCGGTGGTAGAGTCATTAGATTTAATAAAAAAATATATATACTGTTTTGACGATTCAAAAGTATCTGTAAAGATTTATTTGAATAAAGCATTTTTTAATTTCAATTTCAATAGAATATATAGAAGGGTTTTTTCCAGAGATGTAAGCTTTCGTTTTTATTTATCTTTAAACCTAAAAATGAGTCGGCGAGACACTTGTGGGTTGTTAAGGGTTAAGAAAGCCCTTATAGGTTGATAATCTAGTATTCTTTATGGACCTAAATTGAATAAATATTTATGTATTTCTAATTTTGACTTTATAAGCCCAAATGGACCAAATACTTTTTTTTTTTTCAATTTTATGAACCTGAAACTCAACTGAATAAATATATTTTTAATTTGATTTTGACTTTATGGACCTAAAATTAATAAAATATTAATTTTTATGATTTTGACCTAATAGACCGACATTTTTTTCGAATACCTTGGCAGGGCGAGCGAGCTGCATGTTGTTCGCGTCATCACCACCTGCATCACACTGCACTGCACTCAACAACACTGCACTGAACAACACTGCACCATTAGCAAAACAAACCGGCGGGCGCGGGCAGACGCGCTCCGTTTTTGCCGGGCGCGGGCCGAGCGCGACCGGTCTTAGACCAGTCTGCGCCTGCGACCCTATAGGGCTGCCACATATTTATTCTAGCAGGACTAACAAACCTTTAAAGAGGGTCAAATGCTCATGTGAACTGTTGCCTTCCGATCAGGGTGCATATTCAAATCCCGCCACGGACCATTACATTCAGCTCATTAAACGTCCCCACCGAGGGCACGAGCCTACCCGTATAGGGTGATTAGGCCTTAGTCGTCCACGCAGGCCCAGTGCGAATGGACGACTTCACACACAACCTTCGAATCTCTTCGCAGGCGTGCATGAAGTTTCCTCACGATGTTTTCCTTCACCGTAAGAGCGTCGGATAACGTACATATATGTGTATTTTCAAAAATTCGAAAAGACATTGGTACGTGTCGGGATTTGAACCTCAGCCCCCGGTAGGAAGGCGACAGTCCACACCATTGAGCTACCGACTATAGCTCGTAGTACTTTATTTAGTGCGCCTGCGCAGCCCGTTCCACCCCCCGCCATACCGCGCGCTGTGAACCCCATGGCCACACATTTAATAGAAATTATATGTTTAAGTTAAAATCTTTAAGTTTTAATGTAAAATGTATTGATCAATCGCATTGTTTTAAGAATATTTGATTTTAGTATCAAAAGATCTGTTTTTATTTTAAAAATCCTATGTTCTCTGTTTCACCTTGTAAACGTGTTAATATATTAATTAAAGTTCGTCGAGGTGACTAGAAAGTGTTTTACATGATGTTTAGGGTTTAAAAATATTACATTTTTATATCAATACATCTGTTCTTACTTTAAAAAATGCCGAATTTCTCGATTTCACCCTGTAAAATTAAATAAGTTAACTGTCGAGGTGAGTGCCAGCCCTAGAGCGTGACGTCACGCCACGCGGCACCGGCCGAGGCTGCCCGAGCGACCACCTCTGCACGCGGTTTTTTATGATGACAATATCATTGTATACTAGCAAACGTCATGGGAACAAGATAAAAGCACCCGTTACAAGCACTGCCCTTAAATCCAATGAAATTTTCTGCATGGCCCCCAAAATTTATAATAAATTGCCCACAGATTTAAAGAACAAGAATGGCAACTTGTTTCGTAAAGAACGTCTAGCCTTGCTAACAAGGAAAGCATACTACACTGTAACGGAGTTTTTAACAGACCTATTATATGTGTGTATGAGTGTTGTTATGCTGTAAAATGTATTGTGGATAATTTTTGAAATATTATAAAACTATTAATTTGACATTTTATATTAAGATTTGACATTAATTTTATTAACTATTTGACATAATGACATAACACTTATAATTAGATATAATTTTATAAACTCTTTTGACATATTAGTTGATTATACTTGTGATACAATGACGTGCTAAAATAAATAATTTTTGATAAGTGATTAATATTATTGGAAATGAAAAACGTAATGTTGTATCGGGCACATCATATAATTTCAATTTAATTTAAAATTTGTACACCTCATATTGGCAAGACATAGTGTAACATTATTTCACATGACACTTACCAACTGTAAAAAATTTTTACCACCTGTGTCTTACAAATAAATGCTTATTATTATTAAAAAAAATACTTATTAATAATAATTTTGGAGCCTCTCAAATGGAACTGGATCAAACTCATCATCATCATCATCAGCTCATTAAACGTCCCCACCGAGTGGCACGAGCCTACCCGTTTAGGGTGATTAGGCCTTAGTCGTCCTCGCGGGCCAAGTGCGGATTGGACGACTTCACACACAACCTTCGAATCTCTTCGCATGTGTGCATGAAGGTTTCCTCACGATGTTTGCCTTCACCGTAAGAGCGTCGGATAACGTACATATATTTTCGAAAATTCGAAAACACATTGGTGTCGGGATTTGAACCTCAGCCCTCCCGGTAGGAAGGCGACAGTCCACACCATTGAGCCACCGACGCTCTCATCATCATCACCTCATAATACGTCCCGACCGAGTGGTATGAGCCTACCCGTTTGGGTGTAAAGGTCTTACACCCAAACGGGTAGGCTTGGCTTAGGTTGGATGTGTATTCATTGATGTTAAAAACCAATTTAACCAAACATGAAACAGAAATTAATGCTTTTCAATCAGAAATAAATAGTTTAAAAGAACAACTAGAAGTTGTTACACATAGGTATAATATTAATAAAAAAGAAAATGCTGAACATATTCTAGCACTAAAACAGATGATGTGCTGTCCAGATTTGCCAATTCCCATCTCAAATTGCTCAGTTAGTTCTTGTGCACAAAGTGACCCAATTGTTAGTGTTAGTTCATCCTCATTATCATCCAGCATCTCTGATCAGGCTCCCAATAGAGACAATAATGTAAGATATAATATTGTGATGTTTAGTGACACAATGGGCAAGAATATGGGCCAATTACTAAGTGATTCTTTAGGTCAGCCAGTTTTAAACCACTGTATGCCTGGATTAACTTACAGTACTTTAATAGAAAAAATATCAAATTACACATTTGTAAATAATACAACTTTAATCATATTAATAGGTAACCGGGGTCATATGAACAAAAAAGAACTTTTACATTACTGTAGTACATTAAGCTTATTAAATGTTGACAAAATAATTTTATTTACATTGCCTTATAGCCAGAATGTAACCCAAGAAGAAAACAATATTAGACATAGACTAAATTTGACATTGGATATGGTTTCTTTTTCCAATAGTAAAATTATTAACTTGATTGACATTAATAAACTTAAAAATATTAACTGCTATGTGAGTAAAGATAATAATTATTATATTTCATATTATTTCAAAAGACAAATAGCAAACTCGCTATCATTTTATTTTAAACATTTAGCCAACAACTTGGCTATTTTACCTGCTTTTATTGAGCACAATACTTTATGTAATTTTAAGACTTTGGAATTTGTTCCAAATAATTTAAATTAGTTAATAAGACAATAGAGGAAGTCTCTTGCATTCCAGATTTATTGAACACTGTGACAACAGAGAAACCTGTGATAAATCATTTAAATCTGGTACACCAGAATATACAAGGCTTCTCTGGCAAAGAATTAGAAGTAGGTTTATTCCTGGAACACAAAGATATACATATATTAGGTTTAACTGAACACTGGCTAAATAGTAGTAATAACATAATAAGTATTGATAAATATAAAGTTGGTAGCTCGTTCATGAGAGTTTCAGCTATCAGAGGTGGATCATTATTATTAGTGCACGAACATTTAAAATTTAAGGATAGAAAGGACATAGTAGGACTTTCAATAGAACGAACTATTGAATTGTCATGCATAGAGCTCGAGCACTTTATAATTATTTGTGTATACAGACCTCCTTCATCAGAATATGCTTTGTTTGAGTCTACTATGGAAGAAGTGCTTCAAAAAACTTGCAAATCCTCCAAGAAGGTGATTGTATGTGGAGACTTTAACATTAACATTCTAGATTCAACACAAAACTCTATTAGGTTCTTAAATCTTTTTAAATCATATAACTTAATAAATCAGTTCTCTGAACCAACAAGAGTCACTCCTACTACAGCCACCTGTTTGGACAATATTTTTTGTGAACAAAACGTTTTGAGTAAATCTGTTATAAATTGCTTACAATCAGATCACAGTGGACTATTAGCACAGTTTGAACATTGTCATGTCTCTAAAAGTATAAACATTGTACATAGGCCAATAAATAAACACCGCATTCTTAGGTACAAATCTATTATTGATGAAAAAATTTCACAATTAAAGTTAGGGAACCAAAATGCTAATAATTTGTATGAAAATTTATTTACTATTAAAAAATACATTTAATAAAATATTTCCTACTAAAATGACAAAAGTGAATAATTTTAAATCAAAATTCAGTGAATGGGCCACACCAGGCATCTACAGAAGTAGATCAAGATTATATGATTTATATAGTTTGAGGGCTTCTTCAAATAACCCTGAATTCTACAACTATGTAAAACGCTATTCGAAGATTTTCAAAAAGTATGCTTAGCCGCCAAATCTAATTTTTTGCGCGATAAGATTAGAAATGCTAGCAATAAAATCAAAACTACATGGAATATTATTAATAAGGAGACTTCAAGAACCAAGCAAGTTGATAATACTTTTTCTCTTAACATTGACAATAATGTTCTGAACAATGACTCCGAAGTAGCTAATGCTTTTGAAGACTTCTTTTCTAATGCTCCATGTAAAGTTACTTGCCAGTTAAGTTCTAGTTCATCTATTGCTAGAGATTGTTTGATATCAAGTGTTGATAAATGCAATAACCAATTTAGCTTTGCGTATATTAACTCAAACACTATTATAAAAGCTTTTAAAGAACTAAATATGAAGAAAACTGAAGATTTGTGGGTATATCAGTAAATATCATTAAATCAATTATTGATAGTATAGCACCCCACTTAGCAATCATATTTAACAATTGTGTAGATGAAGGTATTTTTCCAAATTTAATGAAGTACAGTAAATTAATCCCATTATTTAAAGCGGGTGACAAAAGCGATCCATCAAATTTTAGACCCATTTCGATCCTACCAACATTAAGAAAATTTATGAGAAAATAATTTTAAATCAATTAATTGCTAATTTTAATATGAATAGAATATTACATGTAAAACAATTTGGCTTTACTAAAAATAAAAATACCACTGATGCTGATGTCGCACTTATCAAACACATATTTGACGCCTGGGAGAATAAGCAGGATGCCATTGGAATCTTTTGTGATCTATCCAAAGCCTTTGATTGTGGAGATCATGCAACGTTGTTAAGTTGAGACGTTACGGTGTATCGGACTGTGCATTAAAACTTGTAGAGTCATATCTGTTCGACAAAATCCAAAAAGTTAATGTTAATGGTAAGTGTTCTCCTGGTGCTGTTCTGCGCATGGGGGTACCTCAGGGCTCAATATTGAGTCCTCTTCTTTTTCTAATATACATGAATGATCTTCCCTACTATTGTAGTAATATTATGGACGTAGTACTATTTGCTGATGACACATCTTTGATTTTTAACATCAACAGACACATGGAATCATTTGATGAGGTGAATAGTTCCCTATCCAAAGTAATGCACTGGTTTACTGTAAATAATCTACTATTAAATACTAAGAAAACCAAATGTGTCAAGTTTAGCATGCCAAATGTAAGGCAAGTAAATTCTAATGTTATTCTTAATAATGAAAAATTAGAAACAGTAAATTCAACTAGATTTTTAGGTATTACTATTGATGCTAAACTGCAGTGGGGACCCCATATTGAAGCACTGGCCGGTAGACTTAGCTCGGCAGCTTATGCTGTTAGGAAAATAAGGCTCTTGACTGATGTCGAAACAGCGAGATTGGTATATTTTAGTTATTTTCATAGTATAATGTCATATGGTATATTATTGTGGGGCGCAGCTGCTGACATACATAACATTTTTGTACTACAGAAAAGAGCTGTCCGTGCCATTTACAATCTTAGACCACGGGATTCTTTGAAGGAGCTTTTTAAAGAAATAAATATATTGACAGTCGCATCGCAATATATTTTTGATAATATAATGTACGTACGTAAGAATATCCACACTTTTGAAAAAAACAGTGATCATCATAATTTTAACACTAGGAATAAAAACAAACTTGCTGTTCCGAATCTTCGTCTTCACAAAGTAGGGAAATCTTTTGTCGGAAATTGTATAAAGTATTTTAATAAAGTGCCACAAAATATTGTTGATTTGCCCTTGCATAAGTTTAAAGCTTTAATTAAAACTACCTTGTTGAAAAAAGGATATTACACAGTAGATGAATATTTAGCAGACAAAATTTTGTGGTGCTAGTCTGCCTGCATTGTGTTCCAGGAGCAGACGCATATAATTGAATTGTATAAATTTGTTATTTGACCAAACTCTGTAAAACCAAGTATTGAAAAGAGTAACCCACGAGTTTCTTGCCGGGATCTTCTCGTTGGATGGCAGCATTCCGAACCGGTGGTAGAGTCATTAGATTTAATAAAAAATTATATACTGTTTTGACGATTCAAAAGTATCTGTAAAGATTTATTTGAATAAAGCATTTTTCAATTTCAATTTCAATTTCAATTTTCTTATTCGTCCACACGGGCTTAGTGCGGATTGGCCTACTTCACCCACAACCTACCTCGCAGGCGTGCGCAGGTATCCTTACGATGGCTTTCTTCATCGTAAATGCGTCGGATAAACGTTCATACAATTTCGGAAGTCCGAAAAACATTGGTGGGGAGATTTAAATCTGTACCCTCCAGATCAGAAGGCATACTGTGATTGTCACGCTATGTACGAATAAATAAATAAATAAATATCCACTGACATTCTACTAAGTGGTACACTCGTTACTAGTCGTCTAGGTACCACCGCAGTACCAGATATAGTCTCGTGAAAGAGGAGTGTATAGCACTTTTGATGGCTGGTAATAAGTGATATGCCTAACCATAACAGAGCGGCATTGAAGGAGACCAACAACTGATAGACAGTTCTTATCCTCCGTCAATGCCGCATTGCGCCCGACAGTGGAGACACCAGATGTTAGGTCATTTATATGTGGCCTTATCCCGAAACACAAAAGTGCATAACACTCCTGTTCCCGGGACGATATCTGGCAATACGGAGGTACCTACCTAGACGACTCAGTATCAATTCTACCACCTAGTAAACAGCGATGATTTTAAAATAGTAAACAGATATCTACTCTAGACAGTCTTTTGTCAAAGGTACTGCATTTTTTGGCATCGAATCCACAACTGCGTTTTATTGTTGAAAAATTAATGGTTCCATCAATGACAAAACAATATTTTATCACAATGCTGCGCAAAATATTTGAAATAATAAATCCAGTGAAGCTGTCTTTGAAAGATGTATCAAGTTCTTTGATAATGTTCCACAAAATCTTGTTGGATTCCACTTCCATAAATTTTAAATCTAATTTTAAAACTATTCTGCTTTAGACAGGGCCACAGATTTCCCAATACAGGAGATGGGGCAAGCCGCGTTTAAAGTGCGACAAATGTAAGCTTAACGAGCATACACTGGCTGCCAGTTTACGCTCTGTGAGACGAGTCAAGACGCACGAATATTAGAAGAAATTACCTTTTTTTCCAAAATGCCATCCTGGGCAATTGTAACATGCCATCATCGCAATGAATCAGTAAATTTACCAAGAAATATAATAACTTTTCACAAGTAAGAACCGAAAAGAAATTGCGACACTGGGACTGCCTATAAACTTGGCGGCTTGTCCAGTCTAATTGTATATTCGGATGTCTGTGGACAGGGCTCTCGAATGGACGATTATTGTTGTAACTGGAAAGAATTTGTATTGCTAACTTGTCCTCAGTATTTTTTGTAAAATGAAATAGAGTCAAATATGCAATTATCGTAAGAGAACTAAAGTTACCGACGTCAATAAATATCCACTGACATTGACACAGCGCCATCTAGTGCAAGCTTGTAGTAAGGTTGTATTTATTCTTAATTATTTATTAAATTTTAAATGTTAATTAATCACATGACATGACTCTCTCCTTATAATAGTTGTAAATGATATACGATTACATTGTTATAGTTAAGTATGTAAACTTTGTAAGCCAAAAATGGTAAATGTGCTGTACTTATATAATATATATATATATTTAAAATTGTCACCTATAAAATAACCACATTTGAACAAATAAATGATTTGATTGATTGATTGAAGGGTACAACTGATAAACATACTCACATGTATTTTTTAACACATACATATTTTACATTTAAAACACACAGACAGACCAACTACAGACATGTTCATCCACACAAATGTTTGTACTGCCCGGGGATCGAACCCGGAACCCTTGGTGTAATAGCCGCTGTCTCAACCAATACACTAGATAGGCCGTCAATAATGTTGATAAAACAGTATTTCATCTTGTGGCGGGAAGTTTGATAATGAAACTTAGAATTTTATTCTTTACTCTTACAAAAATTGAAAAACTACTGTTTTCATAACGTATCCCTAAGTAAGACTTTCAAAGAACAATTAGCCGAAAGAACTACACAGGACTTGTTTCGTTGAAGCCGTTATGCTGTGCCCTTCGAAGGTATGTCGCTCAGATCGCCAGTTTGATTGAAATAATTTATGCATTCTCGAACATAACGGTGGATACGCCCAATACGCTGCGCGAGAGGTTCCCAAGATCGTTTAATTAGATACAGCATGTTACGATAAATTTGCTTACAATATATGGAATAATAGTAACATATTTATTTGGTAGTACTTTAAATAATAATAAATAAATATCCGTTGACATTCACACAGCGCCATCTTGCCCCAAGTTAGACGTGAAGCCTGTAGTATGGATTTTAAATAACGGATAAACATATTATTAATTTTCTTGTAAATACATACATATATACATAGAAATACATTTAATCATCATCATCATCATCAGCTCATTAAATGTCCCCACCGAGGGGCACGAGCCTACCCGTGTAGAGTGTTAGGCCTTAGTCGTCCACGCGGGCCTAGTGCGGGTTGGACGACTTCACGCACAACCTTTGAATCTCTTCGCAGGCGTGCACAGGTTTCCTAAGAGCGTCGGAAAACGTACATATATTTTTCAAAAATTCGAAAATACATTGGTACGTAGCAGGATTTGAACCTCAGCCCTCCCGGTAGGAGGGCGACAGTCCACACCATTGAGCCACCGACGCTCTTTAATATTATTTCATAAAGATATTGAAGGCGTCGGTGGCTTATTGTTGTGGACTGTTACTTTCTGATCTGGAGTTTGCAAGTTTAAATCACGCAGCGTACCAATGTTCTTTCGAATTTAAAAAAAATTATGTACGTTATCCGACACTCTTACGGTGAAGAAAAATATCGTGAAGAAACCTGCGCACGCTTGCGAAGAGATTCAAGGGTTGTGAAGTCGGCCAATCCGCACTGGGCCCGCATGGACGACTAAGGGCCATACATCACCTTATACTGGTAGGCTCGTGATTCCGGTGGGGTCGGATATGAGCTGATGATGGTGATAATTATTTCTTTACACATACTTTGACTACGTAATTATATTACGTTTCTCTGAGGTAAACACATGAATATTTATCAGACAATGTCTCCGCTACTGACCCAGACCTGCGGCGATTTATAAAATGCCGTAACTACGAAAGACTGCCTCACAGATGTTTTCCTTCAGCATAGAAACAAACCTATAATTTCGAGGAAATTTTGGTCCGTGGCGGGACTTGAACCTGCGTCCTCCAGATCGGAAGGCATCAGTCCATACACATGAGCAACTGACGCTCTTAATTAAATTTATCCGTAATTCAAGAATTAATTTCAGATTAAAATTCAATATGTATTTTATTAAACATTTTTAACAAACAAAATACTTTCAATAAGTAGACAAGAAAGTACTAAATTCTCACCACACGTACACGAATCGAAGTTACTACGACACATGTTTAAAAACACTTTAATATAACTGCATCATTACTCAGTGAACTGCAAACGTGTAAAGTGTTAAAACATTCTGGTGTAATGGGTTCTCTTGGCATACATCGCGACTTGTCGAAGCAAGCCGTCGCGAGTACGTGCGAACGACCAACGTTATATATAACCGAAATTATCACCCAATTGAAGTTGCATTAAGGTTTAGAATCAGCCATTCGGCAGATCATCAGTTGTTTGTTAAGTTGCAATAATGTGATGTCGTAGAAGCGATGGCCGTTGGAGAAGATAGGTTCTGGAATCGAGACCACGTCTTGGCAAGTGTAGTGTAGCTCTGGCTCTGACTTGCGAAATGTCGCTGGTGGAGGATGGATAAAAAACGGAGGACTGGGATATCTGGCGCAAAATCAAGGAGACCTATTTGTATATTCGTATATTCAGCATTGGAGCTACGAATGAACACATAGAAGAGAAAGAGATAGAAAGTACAATATTGTTAGTGATACGTCTGACCATGACAGAGCGACATTGAAGGAGACCAACAACTGGTAGACAGTTATCACTTTCCATCAATGCCGCACTGCACCCGACATCAGGGACAATAGATGTTAGGTCTCTTATACCTGATAGTTTTACTAGTTGTGCCCTCATCTCGAAGCATTAAAGTACATAATACTCCTGTTTCACGGGATGACCTAGATGACTCTGTACTGGGTATACCACCTAGTAAAGAATGTAAAAATAAGGAGGCGAATAAATACTGAATATGGACTGAGTATTATTTTACAAATCTAATATAACGTGTTTCTCTTAAATTAGAAAAAAGACAGAAATATTAATTTGGCACACATGTAAATACAACATTTAAAAACATAAAAATTAACATAAATATGTACCAAATAGGATACATTCCGCGTCGGTGGCTCAATGGTGTGGACTGGTGCCCTCCTACCGTACCAATATGTTTTCGAATTTTCGAAATTATATGTACGTTATCCGACGCTCTTACGGTGAAGGAAAACATCGTGAGGAAACCTTCATGCACGCCTGCGAAGAGATTCAAAGGTTGTGTGTGAAGTCGTCGAATCCGTACTGGGCCCGCGGACGACTAAGGTCTAATCACCCTATACGGGTAGGCTAGTGCCCCTCGGTGGGGACGTTTTAATGAGCTGATGATGATGAGGACTCACTCAGCATTTGCCCTAATTTACGAAGCATACCAGCACGCTGTATTTCATTGAAGCTTTGTTCTGTTCTAATTAATTAACATAGATTGAGTGATGCAAGAACTTATTGAAGGCTTTCTGCAATAGAATATTACACCCGAGGATCGTTCTAACGTATAAAATGTGCAGATGAGCAGACAGCTCCCGCGAGCGGCAGGTGCGCGGATTCGGCACTTTCCAACAATTCGAGCGACGTTATAATTTAAAATTAACTCACACTTACATTCGCAGAAACTCATAAACCAGACTTTGTATTTCCACTGCAAATGCTAGCCACATAGAGCTAGAGATACCTAAGCAATATTTTATGGTGAAATATATGTATGAAACCTGCTGCGTGATCCGAAGGTCTTGGGTTCGAATCCCACGCGACGAAATTCTTTTGAACTCTCACAGAGTTGATTTTCGATGTAGCAGAGTTCATACGGAGCTGTGCGGTTCTGTGACATACGTGACCAGCCCCTGCCACTTCAACTTGCTGATCCGGCGGGCTATGTCGGTAACTACCTAACCATAGAGAACTAACTCTTATGGGTTAAATCATTTCTGATCTTATCCCCAACAAAGACTCCGAGCATAGCTAACTCCATTGCGCGTTGAGTGATTTTAAACTTGTTAACCAATCCCGCGGTCAGCGCCCATGTCTCAGCCGTGTATGTTATGCACGGGTAGGATGCATTGCTCAAAGACTTTAGTCCTTAAGTATTGCGGAATCGTTGATGTTGGGACATGACTTAACAACATATTATCAGTAACTATGTACTTGGCTGTTTCGTTACTTAGTTAAGATCAGGAACTAAATATTCGCATCATCTCCACGATAGTAGCGAACTTGCAAAGCAAGAACATGCAAATATAATGAGTTAAAGATGATAGAGACTGCGTCTTGTCAAACGTAGCGTAGAACGCCCGACCGGCCCGATGGACTGACGACTTGCGAAAGGTTGCCGGTGGAGGCTGGATGAGAAAAGCGGTGGACTAGGACATTTGGTGCAAAATGGGGGAGACCTATGTCCAACAGTGGACTGCGATAGGTGGAAGAGAGAAAGGTAGGGTTCGGTACAGTTAAGCAGCGTAGATTCAGAAACTTAGCTCTAAGCTGAACGGGATTTAGAAGCGTTGTATAGTGCCATTTTTACTTAATTTGAACGGATTTCCCATTATTGTGGTGACTCCATCGTTACAATAGGAGATGGGTTAAAATTTTGTAATTTAAATGCAGAGATGAATCCGTGAAAATAAGCGCGAGCACCGTGAGACTGGGTGTGAGCGCAAAGCGGCTTAGGCGACGAGAGTCGCGGTGTCGCCCTGTCGTAGCAACAAAACAGTGTTGCCACCTTAGCTAGATATATAATATGCTAGATATTTTAGTATGAGTGAACTCCTTTTTTTAACGATTTAGACGGAAATGAGGAATCTAGCTCTTTTTCACTGTTTTAAAAATATTAACAAATTATGAAATTTTCGACATGCTAACAAGTACTTTTTGCTATTTTATTGGTCATGATGACCTTTTTTTAGACACTCTAAAAAAACGGCTTCATGACGCGATCATTTTACCATTTTAGAACTGAAAATCTTTTGCCCTTTATAGCCCTTTTTTACTTCTCAAATAGTTCAGCAACACTGGCAAGAAATTCAATGCTGCAGTATACAATGTGACATGAATCATGGTGCGGTCACGTTACTAGCGGGTTTAAATAAGTTTTTGCTTATAAATATATTATATACTAGCTGCCCTGTGGGTTTCCTCGCGTTTTAACTTTAAGATATTCGCCTGCAATAAAACGTAGCTAACTTCATACCAAATGAGCGCGTAGCTTACGCGACGTGAGCCTTGCAAGCCGTGGTATAAAATAATGTAATTGTTCTATTTTTTTTTAATAACAAGTTGCCTTAGTTTTGCCTTGTTACATCAGCTACCTGCCAACAAGTGCATATATATATATATATATATATATATATATATAGTGGTGGTATATATATATATGGAGAGCGTCGGTGGCTCAGTGGTGTGGACTGTCGCCTTCCTACCGGGAGTCCACACCACCAATAATACCAAGGGCGCAGCATCGGGGCATCCCAACGCTCTGCAAACACCTTCAGGAGACTGTTGGAGCTGGCGCGGAGTCGAGATAGCAAGGAGGCGGACCGCTTTCGCATGATTGCGTAAAAATCGTCGGTGCGCGCCTCCGCGAACATGGCGGACGCGCTGCAGAACCGCGGCAGCCCCAACAGAACCCTGAATGCGTTGTTGTACTGCACCCGCAGCTCACCGTATGCACGCCGTGTATAGCTCGTCCACAACGCGCATGAGTAAAATGATGTGCATATGAGTCACTTTGTGCGATTTTTCCATTTCGGTTTGGGCATTTCATTGACGATCCATGTGGTGTAATGGTTGGTTGACTATTACACCAAGGGTTCCGGGTTCGACGTCGGGCAGTAATATCATTTGTTAGCATGAACATGTTTGATTGGTCTGGTTGTTTTCTATGTGTAATATGTTGTATTTAATGTATATAAGTATGTTTATCCGTTGTTTAGTATCGATATATTAGATGGCGCTGTGTGAATGTCAAAAAACACTCCTATTTCACGGAGCCATATCTGGCACTACGGTGGTACCTACGAGTACCTAGTCGACTCAGTACCAAGTCTACCACCTACTAGAACTACTGGTTCAGTAGTTTCTTCGTTCATCGCGAACATACATCATGCCACAAATATTCTTCCTTCAACACACTACACGATATTCTTGAATCGATATCGCTTCTTAGTTCCCCAGATTTGTCAACATCAAATATATAGCGTCAGGAAAGCTTGCTTTGGGAAACTCGTTTCAAAACGTCAAGTCGTTGCGCCAGGGTGGGTCCCGTGTGCTCTTCGTATTTACAGTATCAATACATAGTGGAATATAATATATAATATATATTTATAAATTTAATTTTGTTTGCACAAGGTATTTCATATAGTTTTGAGGATTCTTAACCCTTATCTGAAAAAGCGAATTAAAAACAATGTCGTGACCTTCATGTGATAGGTTAAAACTTGTCTCGACTTATCTACATATTGCTATCTCTTACACACTTACGTACGTAACCGTACGAGTGAAGATAAAAGAGATAAGATATCCGTTTAGACCCACATCGTAAGGGCTTGGCCCAGGGGAAATTAAAAACGCGGGAATTGAACCTGTGACGTCACAATGGTGACGTAGCCGAGCATAAGCCGCTTAGGAAGCCCGCCTCCGCGATTTCTATTGCAATAATAAATTACGTTTGTGGTGACGCCATATTAACTTGGATATTATATAAGATTTTAATATTAGCTGATAGAAATCCTCGTTTGCAACGATATTTATCGACCCATTTGGTCTAGCGGTTGAGACGTCGGCTGCAACACCAAGGGTTCCGGGTTTGATCCCCGGGCAGTACAAACATTTGTGTGCATGAACATGTCTGTTTGTATTGGTCTGGGTGTTTTCTATGTATGATATGTATGTACGTACAAAAATATATATATAAGTATGTTTATCCGTTGTTTAGTATCCATAAAACAGGCTTCACGCTTAACTTGGGCCTAGATGGCGCTGTGTGAATGTCAGTAGATATTTATTTATTAATATATCTTTTTTAATGAATAAATAAATATCCACTGACATTCACAGCGTCATCTAACCCATAGTTAAGCGACAAGCTTGTAATATGTACTTTACTTTAAATACATACATTTTTAAATCTGTAATATTATCTTCGATAACATTCATTTATGTCATATGCTGTCAAGGGCCGTACAGATCTATATTAAAACAAAAATGTTTTTAATTGGATAAGTATTAATGCTGTATTGATAAAATCGCTTCTTAATTAGCCATTATTTGTCGTAAAAAGTAAATGACAAAAAAATATATTGTAGGATATCCATAAGAGTTAAACATATACCATTGCGGAGTTTTTTGTAGACCTTTTTAAAAATACAATACTCAGTACATTTTGATAAATTTGTTAGAGTTCATCCTGCGTTTGGAATGTAGAAAGCGGAAAGAAATTATTTACGACATCACATTCAAAACCTCGAAATAACAATATTTATCCACTATTTAATGTATGTTATTATTATTATATAATAATATAGTAAATATTCTTTATTTCCTCTTCACAATAGGAAACTTAATCTATTTGGTTATCTAGGTACAAGCTCATAAGTATATATCTCTCCCAATGTAAGAGAGGCTGGTGCCTGAGATCGGTTTGGGAAACCGGTGTTACAGGTCACCAGGCCCACCCCTTCAAGGGATTAAATGTTTGGGTTAAAACATTCCTATGAATCAGCAGGATGAATATAAATAAATAATAATATTAATAACAATCAGAACTTTAGAGAAGATTGAGATAATTAATGATAATAAATCCCAACCGTACGGTTTTCGGTTGGGAGTTATACATATAAACTTTCACTTCCTCTTGAATCACTATCTATTAAAGAAACCGCATCAAATCCATTGCGTCGTTTTAAAGATTTAACCACATAGGGACATAAGGACAGGAAAAGCGACTTTATGTTATACTATGTAGTGATATTTACATACCTATTTAGTCCTTGCTCTTTTCTATGAAAACTATATAGCTATATAGCGGAAACATTCTTTTTATTTATACAAATAAATATATCAATATTTGACTATATTTCTCATTAGCTTATTCGAAAGGGTGCAAATGAGTTCGAGAGCTCAGCGCCATTTGTCTTACCAACTAACGAGTGTAGGGACAAATTAGTTCGGGAACCTCCGTCCTAATTGATAACCCATGTTCGCATGTTAGAGTTCTTTTTTAACAATTACTTGGCTTCAAATATTACATTGGCGCTTTATCATTCAAAAGTAAACAAAGGAAATATAAAACACAATTTACCTAGCAGATACAACAAAAACAAACTTGCTGTCTCGATTTTTTTTTAATATAAGAGCGAATGAAAAGATATAACTGATAATATAATATTAAGGCGCAGTCTGCTCTGTATCTTTAATTGTACTTGGACGGACTTAACTTGACCAATATGGTGAAATAAAGTCATAGAACCTGTAATAATTTAACAGAGAGTCTTACACCAGTTAGCATCCCTATCTTGAGAGTTTTTTTTGTCTTTATAGCTAATTTATAAGCTCCATACTTTGTCAATAAAGACAATGCCGCTCCATAGGCATGTACGTACATTATTTTGTTTATGATCTTAAATTCAACCAATATTTATATAATTTATACAATAAATTTGCTTCATCAGATACTTGTGAGCTTAAAATACACATACATTTATTCATTCGCCACTTTCAAACGTTTAAATAATATTTTCCGTAACTGATCGTTTCGGTTACATTCCACCAAATCATGGGAAACGTCTTCAGCTACTCCACTTTCGTTACAAAGAAGGGATGATGTTATTCTCATTAGATATGTGAACTTATTTGATGGAATGTGACCTAAGTGAAGTCTCATCGCTGTATCTTGAAAGGTTAGGGATAGATTTTAAAAAATTGGTCAAGCGCGAGTCGGACTCGCCCGTGGAGGGTTCCGCAGCAGCAAGTAACATAAAATAAAGTAATTTTTATTTACTTAGGCACCTACTACAGCTTTAATATGAAAAATAATGGTTCGCCGTTTATGACGTATAAAAAAAAACTACACACCAGAAATCGTTCAAACTAAATTTCGTTGTTAGAATTTATGGTCTTAATGTACATCATATTTTTTTGTTTGTTTTATAAACCCCATAGTTTAGAAATTAGAGGGGGGTCACAATTTTTTAAAATTTGGAAGTGCCTCTCGCGCAAACTATTCAATTAATAAAAAAATTATATTAGAAAGCTCTTTATCATTTTTTAAGCTCTACACATTGATACCCCACACGGAGGGTACGATGAAAAAATATTGAGTTTTAGATCAATGTATGGGGAACCCCAAAATATATTTATATTTTTTTCAAGTTTCTTATCAAAACCTAATATCGGCTCACAGAATAGTAATATTTATAGTTTCGGAGAAAAAGGGTGTGTAGTGTAAGGGTGACATACGGACGGACACACAGACAGACATGACGAATCTATAAGGGTCCCGTATTTTGCCATTTGGCCCTAAAGAAGGAAGAAGGACCTTCAAAACTGCGAAAAGTGCCACACAAAATTTCATCCCCTTGTTGGGACACACTTTGTAAGTATGAATATTATATGTCAGCAGTTTTAGTTTACGAGCGCAATGAATGAGTGTTCGCCGTCAGTTATTGCGCGCTGACCGGCTGGAGTACTAAGGTTTAGCTTTGGGAAAATAAATTCAGTTTATTTGGTTATTGCAACTCCCGATTAGAGTCAGTACCCCATACGTAACACGGATAGCTAAATTAGGAGTCTAGAGTCTCAACAACAAACACACAGAGAACCCGCTGGTAGAGTAGATGAGCACGCATAAGGTTTTAATACTTTAACAAAGGGCTATTGCTCTATATAAGGACAAGGAAAGTAATCCTTTACACACTTTCATGGGATTAGAAGCAGTTATCCAAAAAAACATCATGCCCAATTTTTGTTTTGGTGTACTTATTTTTTTTTTATCTGTTAAGTGTCATTTTCTCTGGTGTGTTATATTCTGTATGTTTAATATTATTAACCAATTGTTTCTATGTGTGTCTCAACAAACAAATAAACGTTTTATCTATCTATCTATCTATCTTATTAACCCAGGTATACGGCTGTTTTCTAGATTTATCAAAGGTCTTTGATGTAGTCTCCTATCGAATACTGTGGGAGAAGCTGGATGCTACGGCATCCCCGTAGTGCCCCTAGGGAGCTTGTAAAGATATTTAGCTATTGGTATGATAATCAAGATAATTATGTAAAATAGGCAGGGGAGAGATCAGAGGTGTACCGTCTGAATTGTGGAGTCAGGCAGGGGGGCTTAACATCGCCCAAGCTTTTCTGTCTGTACATAAACGAGCTTATCGTAGGACTCAGTGGTATGTACGCAGGATGTTCTGTAGATGGTCAAATGATCAACAATATTAGTTACGCAGACGACATGACGCTACTGAGTCCGTCGGTTGGCGCATAATATGTTGTGCGTTTGTGAGTGTCATGTCACTGAACACGGTCTCAAGTTCAATTGTAAAAAGAGCGAGGTTGTGGTGTTTAAAGCTCGGGGATCTACCTCTAATCATGTGCCAAATGTACGACTTAATGGCGTAACGTTGATCATAGTGTCCTCTTTTAAGTATTTGGGTCACGTGATCACCGATGACCTAAAAGATGATTGTGATATAGGGAGGGAGCGTAGGGCGTTGGCAGTTCGAGGAAATATGCTGGCCCGCAGGTTTGCAGGTTGTACTGATGAGGTAAAATGTACTTTATTTAAAGCTTATTGCCAATCCTTGTCACTTGCGGCTTGTGGGTTAGGTACACACAAAAATCTTTTAGCGCCCTACGTGTACTTTATAATAATATGTTCCGGGTGTTGTTGGGACTGCCGAGATATTGCAGTGCGTCCGGCATGTTTGCCGACGCACACGTAGACGGCTTCCATACGGTTGTTAGGAAAAGATTATATCCATTAAGAACAGAATGCTTGGCAGTCCCAATAGCATTCTTAGGGTCCTAACATCAAAGTGGGATAGTGTCCTACTAAGGCACTGGATAACCGCCCTTATTAACCCAAATGCAGGATGTATTTATTATGTTAAATAATTAAATGTTTATTGTCTAATTTTGTATTTACTAATATATTATATAAGAATTTTGTAACTAACCAATGATACCATGTGTCTGAATAAATAAATATTATTATTATTATTATTTCGGAATGCTCCATTCAAACTGACATCCCCATCCCCATATTTTAAGGATGTGGGGTTAGAAAGCGGCAAATGGTATGACACTTTTCTTTTCTTTGACTATCTCTTTTTAAAAAATCACAATACTCTGCTCTATCTTGCCGTGCAAGACGGTCAAACACACATTTTCAAATTAAAAATAATTATGAGGCTTGAAGGATTCGGTGAAGGAAAACATCGCGAGGAAACCTGAGCACGCCTGCGAAGAAATACAAAGGTCGTGCGTGAAATCGGCCAATCCGCACGAGGCTCGCGTGGACGACTGAGGCCTCTACATCGGTAAGCTCGTTCCTCGCGGTGAGAACGTAAATATGAGCTGATAACGATGAATATTGAGGTATGTATAAAGCGAAAAAATATCTTATAATGTACGTAACAGAGATCATCATCATCAGCTCATAAAACGTCCCCACCGAGGGGCACGAGCCTACCCGTATAAGTTGATTAGGCCTTAGTCGTCCACGCAGGCCCAGTGCAGATTGGACGACTTGTGTGTGAAGGTTCCCTTACGATGTTTTCCTTCACAGTAAGAGATTGGTTCACATTGGTACGTGGCAGGATTTGAACCTCAGCCCTCCCGGTAATAGGCCAACAGTCCACACCATTGAGCCACCGACGAACAGAGATATAATATCAAAAGGCTTATTCGTTGACAACCCAATGTTAGTTTTGTACCAGCCACTTTGTTATTGTAAACCTGTATTTATCTGTTGGTTACATTACCTTTGACGTGCCACTGCATTTAGCAAAACACACAGAGTCTCTCGGGGGAATTCATTAAGTGATTTTTTACTGAGCATCCCCCAAGCGCGGTCGGAAAGCTTTCGTAATTATGTGAACAATTTTAGATAAAAGCTTTCCTAGGATTAGTTGTAGATGGGAACTGCTTAGCTTTTGATTCGTTTCATTGGCTTCTGTCTTTGTCTTGTTGTGGTGTGATAACTAAACTTTCTTATGGTGTACGAAGCCTTCTTATGTATTTTTTAATTTATCCGTTATTTGGTACCTATATTACAGGTTCCAAATAAGCGGTCGTACGTAGCACAGGTGGGATAAAAAATTGTAAGATGGGAATATACTAGAGGCAGTCTGTGTGACTGTGATGCCCCTCAGACAATGGAACACTCCTTGCCCGAACTGTCCATCTTCGTGCAGTTTCCGAGACCTCTGGATGACGTATGAAGGGTCGATCAGAGTGGCCTAATGTTGGTCGCATTATCACATTTAACTTGTAAATCCATATTAATTGGAGAAGAAAAAGCAGTACAAGCATCATGCTTAACTTGGGGCAAGATGGTGCTATGTGTGAATGTCAGTGGATTACTGTCAAATTTATTTAACATGACTATAAAAGCAGTAATAGTAATTCGCCAGGTAGAAATGCGTCTACCCTGCTGTTCTTGATCCCTGACTGTATCGATAAAGGCTTCACAGACTTTCCGGGGAGATACGTCAATCGCAATAAACAACATGTTCCGCAGATTAAAGGATAGTCACCGAGCGCCTTGGGAGACGGGCTCGATAATAACCGACCCGTTTGTGTTCGAAGATGTTGACAGCGTAGAACATGAGCGCAGTTGACAACACAACTTGGGATCATTATCTTTTGTAAGCTTACAGCTTTGGCTTGGAGTAAGGATGCTTTACAAGCAATTTCAACTATCGATTTAAGTTTTTTCAGTTTATATTGTTTGTGTTGCTTTGTAGGATAGTCAGGTAATATTTTCATATAAGGCAAATGGGAAAACGTACCACATGATGATTTTATCTTCAATAGGCAGACATTTTACCTTCATCTCACCTGATGGTAAGTGATGATGCAGCCATGGATGGATCATGCCTGCCTAGAAACAGCCTATTCACTCTTGCCTTGAAGACGGCCAGGTTGTAATGATCGGAGAACACATAAGGTGGCTTAGAACTCCATTCCTTTGCGGTACGCATTAGGAACGAGGCACCATAGCGGGCTGTGATTCCTGGGATGTCAACCACGTCGTAGGATGGAACGCTCACCTGCGTCTTGTATCCCGATGGTGAAAAGGGGCTGGTCGAATTAATTCGTGTAATAAGATGTTAACTGTAACGCTAACGCTACACACTCCTTACAAAGTACTTAGTCACGGTTGCAAAAACATTTGACGACGATTTTAAGTATCTTGAAGAACTGTTCGTTATATTTTTACAAGATTGATAGCATTTCTTTAGTTATTAATAACTTGTTATTTAGCTGATAGTCAAAAACTCCGTTACAAAATTAATGTAACAAAAGCTTTAGCGGCATTTGAATAAATTTATGAATCGGTATTGCAATTAATGTTGCAATCCCTGCGATCCAAGCCTGACCGCTAAGAAGTTGTGAAATTATAAGAGAATATATGTTTGTATGAAACTACCTACTTAAATGTAGGCTTTATATCGATGACTTTCTGGGTAAGGACCACTCTCACAACAAAATGCATCATCAAAGCTTAAGTTAAATTTCCTAAGGAAGCATCTTGTAAATTTTTAAAAATATATTAAACGACTTTATTCCACATTCATTCCACAACTTTGACATGTAACGCTTAGTTAAGTCACGTTCATCCCCCTTGTTATTAACTCATCATGTTTTATGAAAGTACCCCACAGAAACAGCAATGAAGAAAAACATGGTGCCCTTTAAACTCGCCGTGTATTAGATTACTTTCATAATTACAAGCTCACTGATCCAATTTTTCCTACAAAACGTTCCGGGCAAAGTTGTCTGTAGTAGATAAATATGGCGCCTCGGGCGAGTGAATAGAATTAGCATGAAAACCGCTGGCTTCAACAATTTACGATATCATCCGAACATTATCATAACAGAATACTTCCAGCATCTTAGAAGCGGATAAAAATGTATAAACAGGGGTATGCAAAGTTTTAATGAAACTTAGTTAAGAGTTGAAATGCAAACTAGATGTCGAGCAGGTGGTTTTGAAATTATTGTATCTGCGGCTAACATTGTTACAATCTGAATGGGATATTGTCAGCTTGCTTCGAAGTTTAATCCAATATTGTTTTTTTATTAATAAAATTACATCTACAGACTCATGGTCCGTACTCTTTTTAGTTTAAGATTATTTTGTAATTTAATTATTATAATATTATGTTAGTGCTTCTCGTATGGGGATAAAAATAAAAGAGAAACAATTTTAAACTATACAAATACAAAACGATAAGAAAAAGAAAAAAATGATCCGGTCAAAGGTCCCGCCTCAGAGAATGCTGCTGCACCGCCAAGCGCTGCAGCAACACTGTTATTCTGGCGAGACCTCCCGAGATGACGTCACAAAGATAATTACATAGAATAAGATAATATTAATAAAACGAATATATATAAAGAGACTGAAAGCTTTTCTTAATTTCAAAAGTGATCGTATTTGATTAAGTCGACTTGGTCTGCCACCAATTTGACCGGGACACCTTAAGGCAAGCGTCTGCTTTGAATTGCAAACAAGGTTGCACTAAGAACACGTTAATCTAGAACTAATTAAAGTAAAGAGTAATGAACCTTATATAAATGGAAGCGCCTGATTTCTAGATTCAATGTGGCAAGGGCCAATCGAATTTTATTAGATTTGGAGATCGATGGATAAACAATTTAAAAGGAAAATAGCAATTGAAGTAATCGTCCAACCCGCACTGGGCCCCGCGTGGACGACTAAGGGCTAATCACCCTATACGGGTCGGCTCGTGCCCCTCGGTAGGGACGTTTAATAAGCTGATGATGATGATGAATTGAAGTAGTAAATAAGTAGCAATGATTTTATTTAGCTGAGATATTGAGAAAGATCCTTTCGAGGAGCCCAATTCAAAAAATGGTAATCAAATTAGTTCCTCAAAAAACAGTAATTGTAAATGTCAAATAAGACTGTAGTTTTCTACTGATAAGAATCCATTGTAAGCTGGTTTAGTAGTCGATGTCAATCGTAGACAAATAACATGACGTATATTTTTATATATAGTGCTGTGTTACCAATGCAATTACCGTGTTCTACGGCTTTCAGGTCATAAAACCACAGAATTTCAAAAATAAACGGAAAAAATTAAATTATTTACGACATCACATTAGAAACCTCAAAAATAACAGTACTTCTCCACTATTTAATGCATGTTATAATACATATAAACCTTGCTCTTGAATCACTCCATCTATAAAAAAACCGTATCAAAATCTGTTGAGTAGTTTTCAAGATTTAAGCACTCATAGGGACTCGGGGACAAAAAAGCGACTTTGTTTTATTTATACTGTGTAGTGATAAACGATATTGGAACTACTTAGCAACCTCGAGTAAATCGGCAAGAAGTTCACTCGGGGAAAGGTCACTTCGTGCAGAATACTGTGAGGGAAGGCCTGCGCCCTGCAGACTAGAACCATCCAATTTGCACAGAAACTTGTAGCATCGAACGTAAAACATATTGTGCGGTTGTATGTCATACAAACGTTCACTTCGAGCCTTTGAAACATCGATATATCCGCGGTGAGGCAATCACGGAGTGTTGTTGGCTCGAACCGACAGAGGATTGAGCTCAGCCAATATTAACCTCGCTCGCAGCAAAAACAGTTTTCTGCTAGTGTATTTTTTGGATCTGTTGAAAAATGTTTATTTAAACCTTGCAGTCGTATTTAATAAAGACTTTATTCCAATAGCAATCAAGTGCATAATGAAATATTCTTAAATTTAGATTAACGATTAACTGAGTAAGGCATGTAGGAGTCACGCAAGCATAGAAACAATAATTCCATAAATATTTAAAGAGGATAAGTCCTGGAGTGAATCAAATTTGCCAGAATACACATAAAATACAGTTGGTCAGATTATTATACTAGTAAAGTATTCTACTTGTGAACCAGCATGCAAATATACTTAAATTAGTTCAAGTTAGTATTATTTTATTACATTTCAAACAACAAAACAAGCTTGTAATCAATAATACTGAAAATAATATCAAAAATTTAAATTTAAAACAATAAAACTTTTACTGTTAACAATGTATCTGTTATAAAAGCTGATCGCGAGAAAAAGAGAAATTCTAAAACTAAGAAAGTAAATACGAGTACTTAAATCTCGCGACCAGCTTTTATAACATACTCGTATAAATTGCATGACTTATAACCCTTTGATCGCCAGATACACCTTAAAGCAACACGAACAATAGATTTTCCAATGTGTCCGGATTCCTGGCGATCAATGGGTAAATTAAATAAACTTTGACCTTATAACCATTCGATAAATATGAATGAAAGCAAATTATCGTGTATAAGAGACCTAACGTCAGTCGTCTCGGGTGTCGGACGCGGTGCGGCATTGATGGAGAATAATTACTGTTTATCAGTTGTTGCTCTCTTTAAATGGCGCTCTGTAATGGTCAGGCGTATCACTTACCATCAGGTAAGCGTCCTGTTCATACATACGTAACATAAAAAAATAAGGTTTACAGCCTATGTAGAGAAGAGTTTACAGAACTTCGGTACAGGCGGTCACTGACCTGCGCAATAGACAACAGCTTGCCCTATAAAGTTTGTACTTAGTGTTTGTCTCGGCTCAGTGCAGTGCTAATAGTCTCTTTATTTATTAAATGCATCCACGACGTACTGTAAAACTTTACAAATGTTTTGTTGTTTACTTGTAAAGGTAGAATAGGATTGTATAATTGGTTCAAATACCAAAATATTTTGGTTAAAATATATAAACACATTGTTCATGCCTTCCTATCGGGATGGAGTAGGTTCAAAACCCGCCAAATACTAATGTTATTTCGAATTTTCGAAATTCTATGTACGTTTATCCGATGCAATGTTGAAGAATAACATCGTGAGGAAACCTGCGCATGCCTGCGAAGAGAAAAAAAGGTTGTGCGTGAAGCCGGCCAATCTGAACTGGATCAGCGTGGATGACTAAGTCCTATACACCCTTTACGAGTAAGCTCGTGACCCCCGATGGGGACGTTTAATGAGCTGATAATGATGATATAAACTAGTAATATAATCTTTAAAACGAAGAAAAACTTGCTGCTCAAACACACTTCTTCGATTTCAAATTACAAGCCTTATAATACAGAACATGCTTTACATTTAAAGTAACTTAAATTCCAATTGCCAGTACTAAACAATCTAGAGTACACGGAGTAAACGTGTGGACATTCCCCGCACCATCGCTCAGGGTAATGGCTCGTGAAGTCGCCATTGAACTCCGGCAAGCATGCATTGCAACGGAAAATTAACGTCGTCACTGCATTAGATGCACCATATAAATCTATGTTATGCCCAGTAAATTGCATACAATATATTCTGGCAAAGAACAGTTCGTTTAGGAATTTTCGTTGTAACCTATTGCAGATGACTGCTGGACACAGGCGACTGCCATTTTTCGCTCGATATTCGTTTTCATCATCAAGCCGTGTGCCCACGCCTAGCTTGCCATGACGTATTATCCACTCCTGAACTCGGGATCATACTGTAACATTCCGTAATTAAAAAACTGATAGCGAAAGGTTTAACCATATTCTACAAGCTCGTAGGTATATGTTATAGATTCTAGAGGACCAGAAAAGTTTTTAAAATAGGCGCCCTTATTTATGATATTTTTGGAAACACATTACTACCGACATATAACGGAGTAAAACGCCATCGATATAAAGGACTAAACACAATTATAATTTTAAACAACATTCAATTTGTATGTTTGACAGATGGCGCCATGTTTTTAATAATTTATTTTAAGCAAAATTATCATGTTTCTTAAATAACATTGGAACAATATGAAATAGTTATAAAATTTAAGCAATTCC
The DNA here is from genome assembly GCA_019425675.1 of Leucinodes orbonalis. Lineage (NCBI taxonomy): Eukaryota > Metazoa > Arthropoda > Insecta > Lepidoptera > Crambidae > Leucinodes > Leucinodes orbonalis. The sequence goes on along the minus strand of PQWD01004834.1, from coordinate 25,065 downwards.
TGCACAGCAAAATTGCCACCAAAAAATTCTTATCTATTCTCTATTTTGTACCAAGGTGGGCAAATATTCACTATGAACTTCCAGATTTCAAATTTCAAGACAAAATACTTTCTTGCCAAACAACACTGGGTGAAACCGAAAGATTCTACAATTGACAAGAAAATATACACTGCGACAAATCCCAAAAAAAATCAAATACTAAAAAAGAGCGACAAAAATATCTGGGCCAATCCTATTACGGCTCACGCAGAATTTTCCAGAATACAATAGTATAAAATAAACGTGTACAAGTTATAATTTTCCGCACCATTGTACCCTGAGCTTGGGATAGCGGGGTCCGGGTATTACGTGGTAGACTGCAAATAGGAAAACTAAGTGAAATCGGGAACAATGCTAAGGTTTCTGTTAGAGTACGTTTTAGAAAGCGTTTAAATCGACAAACTTGGTATTCTTACTAATATAGCGCAGTCTGTCCCTTTATACATTATACAAGCTGAACCCTGCCCCGTTACGCATTACGCATTGTGAAACTTTTTGAGTTTAAAGTGTACACAAACGAACACAACTTTTTTACATAGTGTTATAGATATAAACCACTCTAGTGATGTACCTTACCTTACCTCACCGTACCTTTAGAGCGTCGGTGGCTCAGTGGTGTGGACTGTCGCCTTCCTACCGGGAGGGCTGAGGTTCAAATCCCGACACGTACCAATGTATTTTTCGAAATATATATGTACGTTATCCGACGCTCTTACGGTGAAGGAAAACATCGTGAGGAAACCTTCATGCACGCCTACGAAGAAACTCGAAGGTTGTGTGTAAGTCGTCCAATCCGCAGTGGGCCCGCGTGGACGACTAAGGCCTAATCACCCTATACGGGCAGGCTCGTGCCCCTCGGTGGGGACGTTTAATGAGCTGATGATGATGTACCTTAATACAATTCCGTTTCAATCAACAAACAGTGACACATATTATTTGTTACTACGATTATTCTGGAATAAAAGTTGACTTGATGACTAATGTGGTGTAATACTTGAGAGGTCCGCTTCTCACCAAGGATTCCGGGTTCAATACCAAGATAGTGAAAAAATAATGTTAATTAAATGTTATTTAGGACTGCCTTCAATTAGTATTTACAAGATATCACTGGTTAACTAAAACAGTATTTTCTAGAAATTTAATATACTTCAATACATTCAATTAGTCTCGAACTATAAAATTAAACTAAGTAAATTAGTTGGAAGCAATATCGACTTATTAGCTCATCTATAGACGATCGTACTAAATGAAACGTTTTCTGTAATATGTAAAAATACAATTTAATTTGTAACTACGTACCAATTGATTGATGAAAAACTTTTTTTATGTTTTGAGTGTACAGGACAATCAGGACGCTCACCTGATGGTAAGTGATACGCCTGACCATGATAGAGTGGTGTTGAAGATAGTTATTGTTCTCCGACAATTTTATCCCACCAAAAACATCCTGTAAAAAACTAGCCAAGTCTCGATGGAGATGCTTCTGCTTGATTATCATTGAAAAGTAATGAAATTAAGACTAAGACGTGCCCAGTCTAAGGTTCCTTACTGCGATTACTTTATTATGGTTAAGTTGTGTGTCTTGGATTTGGATAACCATTTTCTTTCATTATAACACATTATAACAAATATTATGTATCATATGTAATGATTATAATTAAATAAAGGAATTCAGTACTAACTGGTACATGGATACCTAGTGATACACGCGAGTCAATGAATTATTAATGATATATATTGTGTGGACGCGAGCCTACCCATCCACGCGGGCCCGGTGCCGGTTGGACGACTTCAAGCACAAACAACTTATTTCTCCGTAGGCGTGCGCAGGTTTCCTCACGATGTTTACCTTCACTGTACGGCATCGGATAAACGTGCATATAATTTAGAAAATTCTAAAACATACGTACATGGTGGAATTTAAACGTGCACTCTCCAGGTTGAAAAGGAACAGTCCACATAAATGAGACTCCGGCGATTTAATGAATTCTATTGAATAAAATTGTTCTCTCCAACGATGCCACGAAGTATGAAGTACCTTTGACCCGCCCCAAACTTTGAAATGTTCAGATAAATACAGTACAAACTGCCCTAAATGGGTTCCCGCGGGAAGTAACCTAAGTAGGCATTTTACAGGCGAAGGCTTAATTGAATGAAAGATAATAACATTTTATAGCACCTAATAGATATTAAGATCTTGACGTTATTCGCGGTTATTGCTAATGTACTTTGGTTACTGATAATAATAATACCCTGGAAAACGGGGTTGGAGTTAATCTCTTTATGATATTATTAAGTACTCCTCCTTTAACTGCCTCTAGTGGGCAAATCGCTGAGCTGCGTGACTCGGAGGTCGGGAACTTCACTTTGTCTGATTTGTCCCAGTTTGATTATAATATTATATAGATAAAATCTATCCACTGACATTCACACAGCGCCATCTTGCCCCATACTTATTTATCTGTAATAAGGGTACTGAACAACGGATAAATATACTATAAGGTATTTTTTATAAAACTAAACATATTGTACATATAAACACCCAAACCAATACAAACAGACATGTTCTTGCATACATATATATGTTCTGCCCGGAGATCGAAACCCGAACCATTGGTGTAATTGCCGTTGCCCCAACCATAACACCATATGGGTCATCAAATTAATGATGAAATTGATTGATGAATCATCATCGTGATGGTTGGTGTTTCACTACCGTCCACTTCACGTCATGCACATTCTTTGACGATTCAACGACCTCAAAGCAACGGTGTTCTCTGAATTATATTGGAACCTTTAAAAGAAGAGCGCATGTTTTCCTAAAAGGCAAGCAACGTATCGGTGACACTTCTGTTGTTTCCGCGGCTCATGGGCGCAGATGATCACTTTCCAACAGGTCTCTATCTTGCTTGTTTGCTTCCTATAATACAAAAAAATCGGTCCTCCTCGATGGTTACATGATTTATTGACGTTCTGGGTCTGGGTGTTTTCTATGTATAATATGTATGTAATTACAAAAAAAAAGATGAATTTAATTAACTTTATCCGTTGTTTAGTACCCATATTACAGGCTTCACGCTTCACTTTGGGATAGATAGAGCTGTGTGAATGTCAATGGTTATTTATTTTATTTATTATTATTTATTTAAGCGTTCACTAAAAAACACTTCCATCCATAATACGACCAGCCATCGAGCACTCTTAAAATGTCTTTAATGTATAATTTCAAAAAACACTTTAAAAAGCAGATATATAAACACCTGGTCTATTAAACCCTTTTAAAGGTGACAAGAGTGCACCGTAGTGTCCCGGCGTGGGTAAGACGAGATTGCGCGTCACGCTTCGCGGATAATACGTTTCCAGATACAATTACTTCGCCGCTTTTATCTTGTGAAACAGGCTTATATTATAGGAAAATAGCAAATTTACTTGGTTTGGTTGTTTTGTATTGAGTTATTATTTCTGAAATGGGAAAATGGTAAGGAATTCAAGTACGAGTTCATCAAAGGCGTGCAATGTGGGGACCGGAAGACGGAATAAAACACGTATACTGAGCGCACTCTGGTATATTATCTATATCAAATGATTAACAGCTTTGCTCATATATTAACTTATGTCTATGAAAATGAAAAGTATTTATTCAGTTTAGGTCCTTACAGAATACTTATGAATGTCATGAAGCTACCACTGGTTCGGGAGGTAGTTTTCCACTGAGAAGAAACCAGCAAGAAACTCAGTAGTTACTCTTTTCAAAAAATTTGTGTTTAATACAGAATCATTTGTAATCAAAATAATTATATAAAGCAAATTATATTTACAATTTATCATATTAAGTATTGGTAAAAATATAATAATCTACAAAAGTTATTAGCAGTTAAGTAATATAAATTTAATATGATAACAAAAAAAACAAAAGTAGTGCAGGCGTGGAGGTCAACATGTCCATGAGTTTTTATTATTTATATAATCTTTAGTGAGCTTTTTTTATTAAAATCGACTTTACATGAGACTTAAACTTATGCAGGGGTAAATCAATTACATTTTGTGGTAGCTTACTAAATATTTTAATGCTTAATCCCACAAATGAGAATCCGAACTAATGCAATCTGAGATTTGGTACGGCAACTTTGTGTGTCCCTAGTGTTCAAACTATGATTATCTGACTTTTTGAAAATACATGTACATTTTGTGAACATAAATCACACAGTCAAGAATGTACTATGTGTGGGATGTTGGCTACACACACACACACACTACAGGCGCCTGATTACGTCTTCCATCACTCAAAATAAGCCTTGTCCTGAGTGTAGATTAACACTAATCACGGCAATGTAATTTTAAGTTGTCTGAAGTATTAAACTGGTCCTCTTAATACTTTTTATCACAGGATAACTTCACAAACAAATATAAATTAGACTAATATCTCAAAATATCATCTCAATTCTGGAATCAGTGAACGTCATTTTCATCAGACGAACGGTCGACGAACGAACGCCCCACTTAGGGGCACGAGCCTACCTGTACGCGAATGTTCAGGCCTTAGTAGTCCACGCGGGCCCAGTGCGGATTAGCCGACTTCACGATGTTTTCCTTAACCGTAAGGGCGTCGGATAACCGTACATATAATTTCGAAAATTTGAAAACACTGTGATACGTGACGAGATTTGATCCTGCACCCTCTAGATCGAAAGGTAACAGTCCACACCATGAGCCACGGACGCTCTTATAGTGTACGTAGTCACATAAAATCAGGAGCACTAAAATAGGTCCACTTTGTAACAACAACTTTGTAACACATGTAACAACACGAGTACTCGTTTGGGAAAGAGGCTTAGAGGGTGGAATATGCATGTAAGTAAGGTGCATAAGGAGGCCAGGTCTAAATTTCTTTTGTGGGTTTGGTATGGTAGGTCAAAGAGTGGGTTTTATATAATGATATGGTAGCTAGTCGTAAGACCTTTAAGGGCAAATTGAAATGGTGTCAAAACCATCAAGAAAATAAGAATGGATGCACTTGCGGAACACATGGAAAGGGTGATTTTAGGACATTTGGAAAGCTACATAAATTGAATTCTAGACTGGCCTACCAGCTGTAATAGATGTTTGGCCGAACCGAAAGATATAGCGGAACATTTCAGGGAGCATTTTGTTGTAAGTCTCCATTAGGTTATATAGAGACGGTGTTAGATGGAGACTCAAATTAAGCACGTTAGCACGTTAACCAATAGAACACATATAGCAAATTAATACAGTCGATGACAAAAGCAAATCACCGGGGCATATATAGACATCAGCATCTACAACATGCCGCCCTCATCTTTGTAGAGTGCTTGCGCTACTTTTAATATGTGCATCTTCACTCAACCTACCAGCAAATTTAATCAAACGTGGTGCCAATTGTTAAGAACAAGACAGGTGATACGCGAACAGATCAACTATAGACCCATCTCATTGGCAACAATAATAGCCAAGGTGTTTGATGGTGTGCTGAACTCCCACCTCGATTTGAACTTGGATATACATGAACTGCAATTTGTTTCAGGTCACAGTGTCCACAGAGATCATTAAGTTTAAAGCGTACTGCAGGTTCTACACAGACAGAAACACCTGTGTATAGCCGCTTTCTAGATCTTATCTAAACGTTCGATCTGTCATACAGTATACTTTGGAAAAAGCTCGAACACGTGGAATGCCTGCTGAATTAATATCCTTGTTCAGGTTTTGGTATGGAAACCAACAAAATATAGTTAAGTGGGCAAACGAGTACTCGGAGCCTTACAGGTTGGAATGCGGGGTAAGGCAAGGCGGGCTGAGCTCTCCTAAGCTTTTTAATCTGTACTTAAATGCGCTGATTGATGAGCTCAGCAGCATGAGGGTCGGTTGCCACTTTGGTGGCGTATGTGTTAATAACATAAGCTATGCGGATGACATGGTGCTGCTGGCCCCCTCTGTCAATGCGATTAAGAATGCTGGCCGTTTGTGAGGATTATGCTAGAATGCATGGATTGGTATATAATAGCAAGAAAAGTGAATATCTTATCTTTAAGAGTGGTAACAAACTCCCTGAAGAGGTACCCCCTATCACGCTTTTCAAAACACCTCTTGCTAGAGTACGCCAATTCAAATACCTTGGTCACATTGTCACGGACGATCAAAAAGACGACGTTGACATTGAGAGAGAACGCAGGGCGCTGTCGATTAGAGCGAACATGCTGGCTCGCAGATTTGCTCGTTGCTCGCCAGCAGTTAAAGTCACTCTTTTTAAAGCTTATTGCACTTCTTTTTATGCAAGTAGTATGTGGACTAGTTATACTCAGAGGTCATACAACGCCCTGCGCATACAATACAATAATGCCTTCAGGGCATTGATGGGGCTGCCGCGATACTGCAGTGCCTCTAGCATGTTCGCGTACGCAGGAGTCGACAGTTTCCCGGCCATACTGCACAAAAAAGCCGGCTCACTTTTAAGGCGAGTGCGCGGTAGCCGCAACAATGTGCTCAAGGCCATCGCTGATAGTGGGGACTGTCCATTTGTCAAGCACATGTGTGATATCACTAGGTCTTGTTTAGTTATTAGGTACTAATATTTGGATATAAGGTTTCAATGTTACTAACTATTTCTGGATCATTGTTGTCTGATTTTTATTTTATTTTTTTTTGTATGACTCTATAATATTCAAAATTCTTACTTAATAATTTGCAAAAATTATCTTTTCATTAAAGTTTTCTTCATTGCTTTTAACACAGTTCAAGTCTTGGCTTATTGCGAAATAACCTGCTACAACCCTCAAACACTTCGAGGTTTATTATTTCACTCGTTACACAACGCGTTTATTGTTTGACTAAGTCCCAGCAAGCGGTGTTCATTTCGTACAATAAAGTTTTATATCTTGCCCATTATAAGGACGGTCTCGCTCGTAACGCATTTGTCTACGGTCCCGCTACGAGGAGCTACTACGAGCCGTTGCCCATAACGCCCGCGCGAACCGGCCGAGCGGGTAACAGTGCTACGAAGCGTGCAAGAGCGAGGATACGCTCATTCTTCTTATTTTAGCGTAGTTTTTGGAGTATAAAACAGGTTGCTTGAGAAAATCTACGCATGGATGGGTTAATAACCTATTCCACGAACATAGCTCTTTCATGTAAATTGGTTATCTACGAAATAGCACTTGAAATTCATATCGTTATACGGAATATAAATTAAAACATGAGGTCATATAGGTATGCTAATAATGTCGGATAGCAGTTGGATAAAACTTTTCTAACATTGATAACTGCGGTTAAATATGCTATTTAATCGCACACATTATATACACCCAAATCAAAATTTATAACATTTATTCGATTATATTTTCAGATTTAAACTTACATGAACTGGATTGAAGCATTGAATTGATTTTCCTTTCTGTTTGCATCTTTGAAGTTATAACATACCATCGATGTCAAAGTATTAAGTAAAGAAAAGATTAACGTGCCTTTGACTTATTTTAAACGCAACGATAATTATGGGTTACTTTGACATGTAACATTTAACTATCGGCACAAATAACAACCTTAAGTCACGTTGCTTTTGTATCCAGTGAGCATTAAAATAAGCGAACGGATCTAAATAAAATCTCTTACACATTCTATAGTATAATAAGGTATGCGCAAATGTATGAACAATTCTGCATAAAAAGATTTATGAATGTGGAACAAGCAAAAGACGTGTGTCAGAATTGTTGCAAATGGAAGGGAGTGATCTCTGCCTACCCCTTTTATGGTAAGAACGTGGTAGAATCCGATGTACAAAAGTAATAACAAGGGAATAAAATGGAATAACAAAAATGTTAATGGAATATTTCGCTGCAGATATTTTGGTGATTAATCCATCTACGCCTTTGAGCATTAAGTTAAACTAGCACTGGACTGGTCACGTATTCTCTTCCTCGTTTTCTCTGGGTTCTATCATCAGACCCTGAATTCTCTATCCAATTCCAAAGTATCCTCTTTTTTAAAAAAAGATCATTAAAATCGGATCCTATACAATAAAGATATGCGGAAACCAACATAAAAGCAAGTACGAGTATGCGGTCGAATTGAGTAAACTCCATTTTTGAAATCGAATGAAAACAAATTTCAGTTTCGTTTTATTTAAATCAAGCTTATAATCTCACTATAACACTAACGCTTCATACAAAGAACGTTTTGTATTTTAGAACACAGAGTTAATTATAACAATAAAAATAAATCGGGCAGTTACACAGCAGGCAATCCATGTTTGTCAGTCCGATCACTAATCCGTGAATTAACTATGAACAATGAATTATTTCCCACGCCACTGATTGCATTTGGGTCATCATCATTACAGCCTAATATCCACTGCTGAATGAAGGTCTCCCCTAATGATTTTGACGCGCACTTGCATACCTATAAAAAATACGATCCAAGTAATACAATGATTTAGGAGTCGGCTACTGCACCAAGGTACTCCAGGTTCGATCCCCGTACAGTATGAACAATTGTGTACTTGAACATGTCTGTTTGTATTGGTTTGGGTGTTTATACGTATAATATATAAAAGAAATCCCAGTTCCCATCTCTCTTTCCCGTCGAATTTCCTCCTTTGTAACTTTTTTTCGTTTAGTTTTGTTGTTGTTTTCGACCTGCGTAAGTCAAAAACACGAATACAAAATAGTGTGATATGATTTTTTAAAAATTGAATGATATTATTAATTACAAAATAATGCTCACATATTATGTATGTATGAAATATGCATAGCACTCCTCCTCTCATACTCCTCCCATATGCACATAACTAGATGATATTTGGACCTGGATACCTAGACGACACCGTATTAGGTTTTCCACCATATCAAGTGTGGAATAAAGATTAGTATCTAATAGATTTAGAAAGATAATTTAAATAGACCCATTCATTGGTTAAATATATTTTTTAACATTATCACAAAAGATAAAAAACTTTACTTTGGTATTTTAAATGTATTTTTTGTATTCTTTTTGACGTTCATAAGTGCTTTTTGTAAGCCTAAGCTGAATAAATGAATTTTGACATTGACTTTGATTCATAAATTAAAGTATTAAAGTTTAATTTATGAATGTTCCAAAACACAAAAACAATTATGGAATTCCAAGCATTCATTTAACGTAGACCAAAGAAAATGTACCTGTAACATTACACGAATATTTGATTATATTTAAATCTAAAAATTAATTTTCATAATTACAAATTTCCAAGAGCACATTTTCACCCAAACATTATACAAAACTGCGCGTTAATAATAATCGTTCACATCACAGAATCTTACTTTTCCCCGCGACTAAGGGACAAGTTATAATTTCATTAGTTAGTATAATTACAGTCAATGAATTCACGTCCCAGTCCGGGACGGTTCCTAGAATAGGGGAGGGACAGTTCGCCACTTCTTACAGGTTCCCACGGGACTGCTTCCTTGGTATAAGTTTTTTCAGTTATTGCTGGTATAAAATCATAGTTTTGAAATTATCTTTATTGAATTATAATAAAATATACGAATATTGAACTGTTTTTACGGCCCCAATCTCCCCATAGCTATGCTGTGTGGGAAGGCCTGTGCCCTACTGTGGACCGTTATAGGCTGATGATTATTATAGTGCTTATTTTTATGTAAATTAGGGAATGCACTCGATGTTTCTTCGTAGTTACAAGTGTCCATAGGAGATGGTATCACTTACCATAAAATGAACCGTCTACTCGTTTGCTTCGCTAAGGATTAAAAAGATTAAATTCCCGATAAACGGATCGCCGAACCCATTTTATGCGAATCGCTATAAGATTGGCTTGGATCGTACATTAAGTTCAGTAAGAGAGTCGGTGGCTCATTGGTGTGGAACTGTGGACTGTTGGCTTCCGATTTGGAGGGTGCAGGTTCAACAGGAGCGTGGGCGACTAAGGTCTACACCTTTACGGGTGGGCTCGTTTCCCTCGGTGGGAACACAATAAGTTGATGATGATGTATATTAAGTTATTAAAACGCATGCGTCATTGTATTAAAGTCTATGTTGGTTATAGATTCATTCATCTCAGTTACTTGCCAGAAACACAGCCTAAAGCTAAAGAATACTTGCCGAGCGGTAAACAATAATTTCGACCAAAACGAAATTTGTTGCTCTGTCTGTGTGGCGTGTGGATTATATCCAAGGTTGCCTGGCTTTCGGAGACCGACCTTAAATTCAAGTTTTATCCTGGGGTTTGTTATAACAGTTTGTTTTATAAAGTAATGGTTTATAAAAAATGCTTACTACAGATAAATAAATAAATATCCACTGACCTTCACACAGCGCCATATAGCCCCAAGTTAAACGGGTAGCCTGTATTATGGGTACTAAACTATGGATAAATATACTTATATACATTTTTTTGTAAATATATACATATTATACGTAGAAAACACCCAGACCATTACAAACAGACGTGTTCATGCACACAAATGTTTTTACTGCCCGGAGTCGAACCCGGAATTTCTTGTTGAGTCGACGTCTCAACCGCAACACCAAAAAGGTCGTCAAACTACAGAATGTCAAAATGTTCTGAATTTTTTTAGACCGGTGGGTGAACTGACCATCCCTGTCACTTTATGACATAAGATGACAGCGACATTCCTGCGGCTGAATTCCACTTTTCACCCACACCATTTGGATACTTGGAGGTTTTCAACAGTTCATTTTGGTCGACATTTTCTGCCGCGTACGATCAATTTGTGGAATCATTTGCCATAGGAAACGTTTCCGGAACGATGTGACTTGGCGTCCTTCAAAAAGAGAGCGTATTCTTATATAAAAGGCCGGCAACGCATCCCTGGGACCTCAGCTGTAGCAAATGTCCATGGGCGACGGTTACACTTTCCATCAGGTGAACCGCATGCTCGTTTGCCTCCATATGTTATAAAAAAATCGAACTATAGATTCCTTATGTGAACATTACAATCATTGTGACGTAGCTCCAGCAAATTGATTTTCGTGAATGTGAGAACGCATCCAAAACTATAGATGTATTTTTTATCTGTGGTCTCTTCCTTCTTGTCAACCCCATTTTTCTGTATACCTGGCTAAGCATTATTAAATCCTTTATTAATTATTTAAAGTGTTTAATTCTAAAGATATTACAGTAAATAATTCACAGCGTTACTGCAACGAGAGACGCCAACACTGAGCAACTAACTGCCGTAGTTATTTCACTTTTAACAACATCAACTTTTAATTGTAAGTCTTGTTCGAAGCTCTGGAAATGTACATATTGTTTGTGACTTTAATTGATTTTACTCTTGCCTTTTTATGAAACTTTTATTAACGACATAAAAAATATAATGTATTTAATCGACAGCGTCGGTGGCTTATTGGTACGGACTGTTCACTTTCGATCTGGAGGGTGCAGGTTCAAATCCCGCCACATATTTTCAAATTTTCACAATTATAAATATATACGTTATCCGGTGAAGGAAAACATCGCGAGGAAACCTGTGCACGCCTGCGAAGACATTTAAAGATTGTGCGTGAAGTCGGCCAATCCATAAGGCCATGGAGTAAACCATCTTGTATGGTACGGCTTTCGGAGGTTTTGATGATATCGAAAATCATCCGGAATTATCAATATCCTTCTTATGTATCTCTTCAACCTTTCGCAGTCCGCTGCTGACATTAGGTTTACGCCTTTTTGTATCAGATATCTCACTCATCTCTCTTATATTCAAAACGCAAAAGCTTAACAAACTAATCTGTATTCAACCACAAAATATATGACTCGGGTTATTACAAAAAGAAGTTTTAAAATTATTTGCATAGTATTTGAAAACAAAGCTTACATTATCACTGTCGTTTAGTCTGTGAAAATTAAACCCACCTCCAAGCATATAATATTCTCTGCTTACCGTTAAAAGTAAGCATCCAGTAAAGTTTTGATCCCACGACCCTTTACACACTACATTAACGCCTTTTATAACATGTATACAGATTCGCTTCTTATATGCTTTTCAGCCCTCTTCAGAAATGTCTACTTTTTATGTCATAAGGGACAAACGGCTTACCTGATTCTTCATGACACCGCTACCGAACTTTATCACTTACATCATAGGCAAGGTCAATTAACATATATGTTTTGACCAGTTTATCAATTTACCAAAAACAAAACGCTATTATAAACGATCACAATAGTGAGGTGCTTTGCCTTCCCCCAGAAACTCATAATCACTACATAGTATAAAAGAAAGTCCCTTTTTTGTCCCTATGTCCATTAGTGAGTCGACCACAATCATAGGTACGTCTTTTCAATTTGGTCGACTCACGTTCGAGCTTATTGTCAAATTGACTATAGATACTATTGTATAACTCACAACTTAAACGTTCATTATTATATAAGCTTTTAAAATTTTTTTTTTCCACTGGTTCGGACTGTTGTTGTTTACTGAAGATAATCCACCAGACATCGTTTCGAAGATAATTAATTATTTAAAACAGGGAAGGATGTTTAATTAGGATGTCGGAAATTGGGTGTTGTTTGTCTTTAATTCAACGAGTGTGTTTTGTTTTCTTTAATTTTGTAATGGAGTTCTTACATGAAGGGAATCCAATAATCATGTAAGCTGTACTTATTGATAATGCTTAATACAGGTAAGCAATCAATAAATTAAGCAGGACCCATGTGATGTAAAGGTCGAGACGACGGCTACTACACCAAGGGTTCCGGGTTTGATCACCGGGAATTACAATAATTTGTGTGCATGAACGTGTATGTTTATAATGGTCTAGGTTTTTCTATATATAATATGTTTATATTTAAAAAAATATAAATGCATGTTCATCAGTTATTTAATATTAGCTACAAATTCCTCGCTTTATATAGGGTTTGATGGTGCTGTGTGAATGTCAGTGGATATATATTTATTTTAGGTACATAGAATACTAAACATCACACATAAATATACACGTTAGATGCGCTAACCACTTTTCGTGGTACGGATGAAGCAATCGGACGACCAGTATATTAGGTGGCTAATGGGAGAAACCTAGGTGGTAGACCTGTACTAAGTCGTCTAGGTAGGTACCACCGCAGTGCCAGATATCGTCCCGTGAAATAAGAGTGTTTTGCACTATTGTGTTTCGGGATGAGGGCACTGTAGCTAGTAAGGTTACCGGGTGTAAGAGACCTATCTGTCGTCTCGGGTGACGGGCGCAGGGCAGTGTTGACGGAAAATAATTAGTAACTCTCTCTCTCTTCAACCTGATGCAGTCGACTGCTGAACATTGGTCTCTCCCATTTTCCGATAGATATCCCTGACCTATGACTACCTACTGTTATTCATTTCCTCCAACACCGCATCAGTCATGGTCAGGCGTATCATTTACCACCAGTTGAGCGCACTGACCGTCCCGTTCACTTATCCTTTTTGAATTCAAATCATAAATAAGAGCGTTTAATACATATATTTAGACGTCAATAGTTTAATATTCCAAATGGACTTTACATAAATAATTCAAACTGATAACTGCACATATATGCACAACTTCGTGAGTAGATTGCATACATATTGCTAATAGTAACACAGTTTCTTGTTGCTTTGAAATAAGTTTGTACGAGATACATAAAGCCGAAATGAGTCTGTCCTTAAGTTTGTTAACGAAAACTTTGAAATATTTGCAACCTTCAGACGTAACATAGCGCGTTCTCGAGTAAATGTAAGATTCTTTTAAGACCGTACTTTCAAAAGTACACCGTCTGTTGCAAACGTTCCAAATAGTATCAAAGTATTTACATAGTTAATCCATTCGGTAAATGAATATTGCTGGGCTCGCACAATTTATGAGTTAAATGTTTTATATAATTAAGCAAGTGCCCGCCCGGGGAAGCGGAAAGAATTTCACTTAAAAGTTCCTTGCGCGGGTCCCGTGCGCTTGAACGCTGATTTTTATTAACTAGCTATGCCCCGCGGTATTACTCGTCGTATAAATAAATAAATATCCACTGTCATTCACACAGCACCATCTAGCCCCAAGTTAAGCGTGAAGCTTGTATTATGGGTACCAAACAACGGATAAACATACATTATATATATATATTTTGTAAATAAATAAAAACACCCAGACCATTACAAGCAGACATGTTCATGCACACAAATGTTTTTACTGCCCGGGGATCGAACCTGGAACCCTTGGTGTTGCAGTCGAAGTCTCAACCGCAACACCAAATTTTCTCCCGCAAAACATAACCTAAAATTGCTTCTTAAGTCACGTTAAAGCGCGCAGCCCGTACGACGTGAGCTGCTCGCCGCGCGGTACAACATTGGAATCATCATCATCAGCTCATTAAACATCCCCACCGAGGGGCACGAGCCTACCCGTAATAGGGTGATGGCCCAGTGCGGATTGGATGACTTCACACACAACCTTTGAATCTCTTCGTAGGCGTGCGCAGGTTTCCACACGATGTTTTTCTTCACCGTAAGAGTGTCGAATAACGTACATATAATTTCGAAAATTCGAAAACACATTACTTCGTGTCGGGATTTGAACCTCAGCCCTCCCGGTAGGAGGGCAACTGTCCACACCATTCAGCCACTGACGCTCCTAAAATAAAAATAATTTCTTTTAACAAAAGTATATGTTTTTGTTTTTCTTTATTACCTGCCAAGAAAATTCAATGAAATAAAAATTGACATGAAGTTAGCTAACCCGCATTGATACATAGGCTACGTTTTACTGCGGGAAAATATCTTATACCAAAATAAAAATTCAAAATTGCTTTATTTATAACAAACCTAGGTTACAACAAATTTCGGTAATAATCCTTTTAAGTACAAGAGTACCTATAGTAGGAAGTTGCCGCCCTTCCGTTCCGCCTTTACATCAAGATCATGTAAGAAAAGCACAAGGGTAATATTATAACAAGAAAAAGGGTGTGTGTGTGTGTGCGTTGTGTTTGTGTGTGTTGTATCTGTGTGTGCGCATGTATGTGCGTGTGTGTGTGT
>PQWD01004833.1:90790-136807 GCA_019425675.1 Leucinodes orbonalis | reverse complement strand
AAACACTTTTTTCGATTGTTTTGTGAGCATATCACGAATCCATACTTTTTTTACATCATTGTATGAACATAATATAATCCCAATATGAGCTCGCGAGAAAAGCGTAGGCCAACCCCCAACCAAATGGAACGATGACGTGGTTAAGGTAGCGGGTAGCAGACGGGTGCCAACCGCTAGGTATCGGTCCGCGTTGAAATCATTAGGGGAGGTCTTCGTTCAACATTGGACATATTAGGCTCCAAATAATTGAATAATACGATTGCATCATAAGATGTATACATTTTTTAGCAATATTATTAATCAAAACAACCGTTTTCATTCATGGTATATCTTCAAGTTCTTTTTACCTTAAGATAAAGTAAATTAGAAGTCTTTGGTAGAGAAGTTACAAAAAACACCAATAAAATTAGTTATGAGTGAGAACTAGTACATAGAAACAAATTGTCATTTGTAATTGTGTCGTCCCCCTAGAAGGGTAAAATTGGACACAGACCGATATGTATATAATAATATACGAGTACTATGTTATATTATGTCACCACTTCTGTGTGACATGTCTGGATGCTCTACTGATTCCCCGCCGAATACCCTTAGAGGTGTTACGTGTTACGTATTTTCATTGAGTTTTGGCTCACTAAAAATGTTTCAACCTAATAAAATAATAATGTTTCTGTAAACAATAATCATCATCAACTCATTAAACGTGCCCACCGAGGGGCACGAGCCTACCCGTGTAGGGTGATTAGGCCTTAGTCGTCCACGCGGGCCCAGTGCAGATTGGACGACTTCACGCCACAACCTTTGAATCTCTTCGCAAGCGTGCCTGAAGGTTTCCTCACGATGTTTTCCTTCACCGTAAGAGCGTCGGATAACGTACATATATTTTCGAAAATTCGAAAACACATTGGTACGTGGCGGGATTTGAACCTCAGCCCTCCCGGTAGGAAGGCGACAGTCCACACCATTGAGCCACCGACGCTCTTAACAATAATAATATAAATAATAAATTATTCATTTCCATTTTGACCCTAACGCGTCATAGGAAGAGTACAAAATCAAAAGCACGAGCACACTATGTCACTATAATATGAAGTGAGCGACGTGATTATGAATGAAAATCCTGCCCAACTGACGCGATGGGCAGACTTTTGCCGCGGACTCTTTTTGAGTGAGATTGTGCATATAGTAAGTTTATTATCTATCTAAGGATGTAGTCCCATAATTAACTCACTAACTAAACTAATTAACTCATTATTTATGTACCATTTGTAAGACTATTTTAGACTATTCTCGTAGACACGAAACCTTGTTTGTTCGTCGTAGTCAGTAGACTTAGCATCATTTTGCTCTGATTAGCATTAAGAGTAAAATATTATTGTCATCATTATATTCGGAACATGTTATCACACAAATGGTGGACACTGTATCGTAATGGGGGAGCGGGTCGCGATCGACTGCGACCCCCAGACTTGAGACAAATCGCTAACATCCATCGACGTCCCATCCAAAATGGATATAGCGCTTCAATCGTCTCGTGCATTACGGTCAGATCCACCCGTAATATACGACATCACTCACCGTGGGACCTCTTGATCTTGGTTACATTTTATTATTGCTAACTGTGTACTCGAAAAGGCTCACGTTTGTTAGTTTCTCGAGTCAGCACGCCCGGTACTGACTACAATGGAATTTACGATCTTTTGTTTAGGGGAATAGGGTTTACTTTGAGGGTGGATCACGCCACGCGGAGGCACAGGGCTTTATTTGCGGTGCTCATAAATTGTTCTGCAAATAGAGATTTAGATAAGGCGGGCAAATTGAGCCAGCCGTCCGTTTCGGGACCTCTCGCTAATCAATTACGCAATTCGTTTTGCATGGGCCGCCCATTACGAGGCTTTGTTTGCTCCAGCAAAGACTTGGAAAGCCAATCGCGCTTTACTTAAAGTGGGAACTTGTAGGAAAGTCCTGGAGTACGTATGCCAATAAAGTGTGGACATAATATGCATGCAAATGACGCGTGAAACTCGCGGTGACGCGGTTCGTCGACGACGCTGCTCCGAGACGCAAAGGGTGTTGCAAAGTTGTTTCTAATTAGTTAATATTTACTTTGACAGCAAGATATATATCTAGGATACTTGATGAGAAGATAGATTACAAAGTAGCAGGGTACAGAACCGCTTCTACCTAATTATTTCGTCATTATGAAATCATGTGTGCTAAATTATTTCGTCGAAGAGCGTCGGTGGCTCAGTGGTGTGGACTGTCGCCTTCCTACCGGCAGGGCTGAGGTTCAAATCCCGACACGTACCAATGTATTTTCGAATTTTCGAAAAATATATGTACGTTATCCGACGCTCTTACGGTGAAGGAAAACATCGTGAGGAAACCTCATGCACGCCTGCGAAGAGATTCGAAGGTTCTGTGTGAAGTCGTCCAATCCGCACTGGGCCCGCGTGGACGACTAAGGCCTAATCACCCTATACGGGTAGGCTCGCGCCTCTCGGTGGGGACGATTAATGAGCTGATGATGATGATGATGAAACTATTTCTACAATTCTTTCTCCGACGTGTTGCAGTTCACCCGGGCATATTCTGCCCATTCAAATAGGTCCTCCGCTTTCCGCATCCACACTTCACCAGTCGAAACCTTTCGCAAGTCATCGGTTCCACTTGGACGAGCCATTTACTACAATGGTTGAGACGTCAGCTCTTACACCAAGGGTTCCGGGTTCGATCACGGGCAGAACATAAATTTGTGTGCATGAACATATCTTGGTCTGGGTGCTTTCTATGTATAGAGTATGTATTTACAAAAAAAATGTATCTAAGTATGTACATCCGTTGTTTAGTCCCATAATCTCTCTCTCTTAAACCTATCGCAGTCCACAGCTGGACATAGGTCTGCCCCATTCTGCGCTGGATATCCTAGTCCTCCGATTCATTTAGAATTTAGAAGGCTCTATTACTTTAAAATTTACCGCAAACGGAAACGTAAAATATAATCATTGTAAGAATTTTGTAGAAATGCGATTAGTTTGAGTTTTGCTAACTACAATAAACATTGGAAAGCGCCGCCGCCCTAGCAAACATTTACTAAAACTTTGTCAGTATCTCGGTATTATTGAAAAATTGAACATTCTGCTTTATCAATTCCCACGAGCGCAAATTAAGTTTAGCGGGACGCGGCCATAAATGTTTCATTTAATTTGAAACTTGTTTAATAAAACTTATGTGAAGTCAAACAACAAGTACAAAGTCAATATGGCCTAGTATGTTTAGCTAAAAGCGTCAGTAGCTGTTTATTTTGTTAATTTATAATAACAATATGTTGTCAAGACGACCACATATGGTTTGCGCTGCGAAAAAGATATCTAATCCCATGTAGAGCCAAGCTTTCAAATCTACACGACCTAATACTACCGATCCTTACTTCAACAAATTCTTCATATATTCATCATTCATCAGTGAATGTGTATGTTTTTGCTGTGTCATTAATTACTAGATCCAGCTAAATAATCGCATTACTTCCACGACGGTAGTGTAACGGCGAAGCCATACATATTTACTAATGGGAACAGTAATATAAGTAGAAGTGATATATTTTTGGTAATTGTGATTTTACATGTCTATTACTTATATCATCAAAAGAACCATACAAAACTATATTAAAATAAAGCAAAGTTATTCTCCAAACAAACTTTATCCGTTGAAGACGCGAGAAACGTAACATAATAACTTTGTGAACTTATTACAACTTGTTTATGTTGAGTGTTGTTCTTAAATGAGATTTATATTATACTTTTTCTTGTTACAGGGAGAGATGAGGCTGCGGTGAACTCTCAGAGGGTGAGGCGTTTATCTCGTTATTAAATTAAACACTAAACACGAAGTAATGCGCGCGACAATACAAATCTTCTATCTCTTGTAATTTGTCGGTTATTCGTAATTCGTTAGCTAACGGAATTGTTCATTTTTGTGGTACAAAAAGTTTGAAAAATTCATGATCAATTCAAGATGTTTTAGTATGAAATTTTGTAGCCCGATTAAGTAAGTAATTTTATTGTAAAAATACCTTTTTTCTTTATCAGTTCTTTACATGGGGCATTTGCTAACATGCCCATTTTAAGCGTTTTTTGTAGAGATTTGATGTATCAGAAAGCAGCCTTGACTATCTTTCTGAGCAAAAACATATAGCAGTTGTGCCTAATCAATTAAAAACAAGGAGAAGATCCAAGGCAACCTTTAAATTGTGCTCATGGTTATGCGTGAAATGTTTATGGCATGCTGACGCGCCTCTGGCGATTCAAGATATGGTTATGTCAGTTGTAATTATATTGAAATAACAAAATGGACAACCGAATTTAAGTTACATTTAAGTCATCATCATCATCAGCCTCTAACGGCCCACTGCAGGGCACAGCTTTCCCATTCAGCACAGCCATGGGGAGATTCGGTGGCTGAATGGTGTGTACTGTTGTCGCCTTCCTACCGGAAGGGCTGAGGTTCAAATCCCGCCACGTACCAATGTGTTTTCGAATTTTCGAAAATATATGTACGTTATCCGACGCTCTTACGGTGAAGGAAAACATCGTGAGGAAACCTTCATGCACGCCTGCAAAGAGATTCGAAGGTTGTGTGTGAAGTCGTCCAACCCGCACTGGGCCCGCGTGGACGACTAAGGCCTAATCACCCTATACGGGTAGGCTCGTGCCTCTCGGTGGGGACGTTTAATGAGCTGATGATGATGATGATGGGGAGATTGGGCCACCCACCACACGGGGCAAATGCGATTTGGTGGGTGTTAACGACTACCATCCTAAGATTATAGCCGGCACCGACGGCTGAACATGCCGAAGCACGGAATCATCTTTCTCTTCGGATATTCAGATGATCCAGCCTCTAATGTCCTAACCAAACTAGGGATAATCGCCCGATGCGATGTTTCCCCACGGGAACCCCACGACCTCCAGGTCACGCAACCGAACGCTGTGCCCTCTAGACCACGGAGGCAGTTAATCCACTGACATTTACACAGCACCATCTAGCCCCAAGTTACACGTGAAGCCTGTATAACGGGTACTAAACAACGGATAAACATACTTATATACATTTGTTTTGTAAATACATACATAATATACATAGAGAACACCCAGACCATTACAAACAGACATGTTCATACACACAAATGTTTGTACTGCCGGAGGATCAAACCCTGAACCCTTGGTGTAGCAGACGACGTCTCAACCGCAACACCGAAAGGGTCGTCAAATTAATGGACATTTAGGTGAAAATAAAAAACTCATATTTGATATTTTAACCACAGCAGACATGTCTGTTGCCTTCCGATCTGGAGAGCGTAGGTTCAAATCCCGCCACGTACAAATGTGTTTTCGAATTTTCAAAATTATATGTACGTTATCCGACGCTCTCACAGTGAAGGAAAACATCGCGAGGAAACCTGCGCACGCCTGCGAAGAGATTACAGACATCTCAATGCAATGTATTGGGAAATCTGTGGAAGAGATTCAAGGGTTATGTGTGAAGTAGGCCGATCAGCATTATCCCCGCGTAGGCGACTAAGGCCTGTACACCTTACGGGCTCGTGCCCTCGTTGGGGACGTATAATGAGCTGATGATGATGATGAATACACGCCTCCACTGTCATTTTAGTGACATTGTCAGTCTGAAGTCCCTATAGAATGTATTTTCATGTAGTCCCAAGTCTTTGATTCCTCACCTTGGAATTAACTTTAATGTGGTTACTATGAACAACGCGATTAATATTCTGATTTAATGAGCATAATTAACGTATAGTTTCCGTACTAGATTTATGCTAACTAGTTTTGGTATATGATTGTTATCGTCACTAATTTAAATCACGAATCGCAACTGATGTTAATTAGAAAACCTTTCTTTTTCAATGTATAGTAAGTCTCCTTCAGATGATAATATAATTTCCTTCGCGTTCGTCCGCGTGGATATCATTAAGGGAGGTCTTCGTTCAGTAGTGGACGTTTTAGGTTGTAATGATGATGATGATGAACATTGAATACCCTGGATTGATTGTAGGCGAATGTTGAATGCATAGAGGTTGGCTTGCTGATATCATTGTTGACGAACCTAGGTGGTACCTAGGTGCTAAAATCGGTACTGGGTCTAGGTATGTACCACCGCAGTGCCAGATATCGTCCCGCGAATTAAGCGTGTTATGAACTTTTGTGTTTCGGTATGAGGGCACTAGTAAAATTACCGGGTATAAGAACCTAACTTCTGTTGTCTCGGGTGTCGGGCGCAGTGCGGCATTAATGGAGAAAAATAATTGTCTATCAGTTGATGGTCTCTTTAATTTCGCTCTGTCATGGTCAGGCGTATCACTTACTATCAACTTAGCGTCCTGACTGCCATTGTACACGTGGTGACAAAAACATGTAGAGTAATAGTGGAGAAATCGGCTATTACACTTAGGGTTTCGAGCACATACATATTTGTGCATGAACATGTCTGTTTGTATTGGTTGGGTTGTTTCTATATACAATATATATGTAGATCACATACATACAGATGAAGTTGACCTGGGCCTTTAAAATTATACCATTATATAGTCAGTATTAGGTATTTTTGGTTTTAACAATGTGTTATATAAGGTTATGAAGTTCTAAAGACCATCCTAGTTCTTAACATGAAGCGGGAAAATCTTAATTAAACGTAAACTCATCTTAGGCGTACCGCAAATTGCATCTTTAAAGCCATCATTTACGCAAGGTTGCGTACATATACAGGTATTATACATGCTGTAGGTATGTAGCCTATAAGCTCAACTTAGGTTACCTAGGTTATTTTTTACACATTGAGAGAGAGACAAAATTGTAGAGAACAAGTGCATATTTAACCTATACATATATTTTGCTATATCTGCTCCTGTTACTCGCTCATGCGTAATGAAACGCAACTTTAGCACTTGAAATAATCAGCTATACGAGGCAACCCGCTGTGGTATTCATTCATTAAGACATTTTTTGACAAAAAAATCTAGTCAACAAATATCATCAGGTCATTAAACGTCCCACTGAGGGGCACGAGCCGAACGTGGATGTATAGAATTAACGTCACGCGGCAGATTGACGCTTTACGCACCACTTTAAATTTTACAGGAGCAGCTTTTCTTACGAAAGCTGCGCCGTAAAGCTTCACCGTTAGAACGTCGGATAATACATATAATTTCGAAACATATTGTACGTGGCGGGATTCGATCTGCGCCCTCCCGCTAGGAAACAGTCCACAGCATTAAGCCGACGCTCTCGAGAATATATTTGTCTTAAGTAAATGATATTACTCATTACTATGCTGTATGTACCTAAATATGCACTATGAAAGTAATGATGCATTGAAATATGTTCATACCTATTCATCAGCATTCATTTCTAAAAGTTCCCATATTACAGTGGTCAGAACTCTCACCTCGCACGTGCGAAATAATATGCAACTTCATTACAATCTACAAGAAAAACACGTGGGTCTTCATTAATAAATACCAATCGACAAAAAAACAAGCCAAAACAATCACAAGCAGCGTGATGGTGTAAATGAAACAAACTTGAATACAAAGATATAATGAGCCTATACAAGACAATCACCGCGATGTTATTACAAGCAGTGTGATGAGTTTCGCGATTATCCCTTTGGATATCGTGGTAGTGGGGTTTGCTCGACCCACTTTGCTCATACGCAGCGCCTCGTCCGTGTCGTGTATGGTCGAGTTGATGAGCTCCGCATAGTTGTAAAGTGAAGTGAAGACGCTGGTCGCTCCCGAGCAGGCGCTGTCACGCCTTGCGCACACTCCAGCGGACCCATCGAGGTTACGCCCACCTACCAACATATTCACATTTTTACCTGTCTCTTACGGTAAAGGAAAAGATCGCGAGGAAACCTACGCACGCCTCCGAGCTTCAAAGGCGCGTGAAGTCGGCCAATGCGCACTGGGCACGCGTGGACGACTAACGCTTATACATCCTAGGGTAGGCTCGTACCCTGCTGTGGAACTTTGAATAGGCTGTTAATGATGATGATGAACTGCCTATGGTCTAATGGGCATAGCGTTCGGCTGCGTGACGCGGATAGTACCTGCAAGATTGCTTTACACTTCTTTAGTGCGCAGCAACGACTTGTGCTTCTCCGTTGTGCGTGTTTAGATTTACCAGATTCCCAAACAAATATGGCGCCAGCCACGTAAACAGTAAATGTTATGGTTTAATTATCGCTTGCTTTTGTGCAATTATAAGTAAAACAAATCTCAAAATAATAAATAAATATGAAAGTGTCCAATAAAAGTAACAAAATGACTAAACAACGTTCAGCCATCTGGTTAAACGTCAACGACATGGCTATTGTTCTTCAGCCATTTAATTGATTGCCGGCGGCATCTAACGAATGATCTAGACGTCTAATTAGATGGCTAATTTAACCAGAAGTCTGCGATATATATATCCATACGCACCACGGGCTGATTCGCTTAAACCTTATCCGTACAACTGAGTACATTATATATACCTGCACGCCTCGGTATAGCACGGGTCCCCCCGAGTCCCCGGAGCAGACGCCCCGCCCCCCGCCCGCCGCCACCCCGCACACGCAGTGGAACCACGCGCCGCGCTCGCACACCACCAGCTGCAGCCGCACGCTGAACAACTCCTCGCCAAGCACAGAGCGCTCCGTGCGCCCGAAACCCATCACCTTCACAACAAACGTCGGTGATCATTAAACAAATATCCACTTACATCCACACAGCGGCATCTAGCCCCAAGTTAAGCGTGAAGCCTATATTATGGTTACTAAACAACGGATAAACATACTTATATATATTTTTTTGTAAATACATACATAATATACATAGAAAAAACCCAGACCATTACAAGCAGACATGTTCATGCACAAAAATGTTTGTACTGCCCGTGGAACGAACCCGGAACCGTTGGTGTTGCAGTCGACGTCTCAACCGCAACACCAAATGGGTCGTCAATCGTCAATCATTGGTGTGGACTGTGGTCAACAGCCTTCCGATCGCTTTTTTTATGTTACGAAGTGACAGGACGGTCCGGTCGCTTAACTGATGGTGATACGCCTGACCATGACAGAGCAGCATTAAAAGAGACCAATAACTAATAGACAGTAGTAATTATTCTCCCGCCGTGTACTGCGCCCGTCACCCGAGACAACAGATGCTAGGTCTCTTATACCCGGTAATTTCTAGCTACATTGCCTTCCTCACTCACTAATTTTTTTATCAAAAAAGAGGTGAACCTTATTTTTCACACTATTCTCCGCAATGCGGTATTTTACTCGATGGATGGATGAAGTCTTGCTAAGCTTTTACTGTTGACTTGTGGTGCTTATCAACTAGTGATAGACTCGATACTGAGTCATCTAAGTAGGTTAGATTAGCCAGATATCGTCCCGTAATAGTGTTTGCCACTTCTGTGTTTCAGATTGAGGCACTGTAACTAGTAAGTCACCAAGTATGAGACCTAACTTCTGTCGTCTCGGATGACGAGCGCAGAGCAGTATTGTTGTCTTCAACACTGCTTCTGTTATGTTCAGGCGTATCATTACCAGTTGAGTGAACAAATCGTCTCCAATGATGTAAAAAAGTATGGATTCGTGATATGCGCACAAAACAATCGAAAAAGTGTTCTGTATGCAGTGACAGCACACATACATATTTCGAATTTCGAACACATTTACATAAACCAAAGAGTACAAACTGTAGTCTCTTCGGCGGTTCGTTCGAGGCACGGATGGCGTATCTACCTTTATATATACAGAATATCATTGACCGTCTCGTTCACTTAGGCCCGTATTGTACGTCTACTACTCAACGTTGACCTTTACTTAAATTGAGTTAGAAAGTGATGGCGCTATACATCTTTCTAACTATACTTAAGTGAAGACCAGCTTGAGTCTCGGGCCTTAATATCATAAAAATAATAGTTAGCAGTGGTACCTCGATCTCCTCGTTCTTGAGGTCGACTGGGTTATAGAGTCGCATCGCCCGAAGAGGGTCCGTGGGAAGACTAGCTGCGAGCCGCATGTCGGCGCGCGTGCGCACCAGACCCACGTCGTGGTGGAGGAGCGTCACGTCCATACCACGACCTACATCCTCTTGAACCACCTTGTAGCTGCCAGAACGAACACATAGCATTTTAATTTGAGTTAGCATGACTGATGCTTTGGCATAGAGCCGGCTAGAGAGAGGCTTGATTGCGATACCACGGGCTCGCAGAAAACTGTCATAAACAACGCACCCGGTGCTTCATTGAGTGACATGTACATTTTACAACGTAGAAGGTAGAACCCGCATACAAAGGTAAAATAAATACCTTTGTCTCTTACCTCTTTTCATTCTACTGAGTTTCTTGCTGGATTCTTCTCAGTAGATAACTACAGTCCGAACTAGTGGAAGCTATATTAACAGTTTTCTACGAGGACCTACATTGAATAAAGAAATGATGATTTTGACAATTACTATTTACAGTCAAGTGAACCGTGCTACTCTGTGCACTGGTACAACGTAACCGATACAATTAAGCCTTTAATAAACACTTTTAAATCGTTAAATTAAAAATGATTCTACCACCAGTTAAGAAATGATTTCAAAAAATCCATTTGTATCTCCATGACTAGGAAAGTTGATTCTGCTGAAAAGATCGGGCTGATCTCTAGCAGTTGGCATTCTTCTGCTACCCGCCACCTTAACCAGGTCAACATATAAGATACCAAAAAACCAAACCTGAGATGCCTATACAGATAGTGCACGGCACAAAGTCGCCGTCAGTAAAGGAGGGTCGGCGCGCGTTGTACTTGACGTAAGCGAGTCGGGGACACACAGTGGGCGGCCGTAAGCCCAGCGCGCGCACCACGCGCCGACCACCGCCCCGACCACCGCGCCCACCACCGCGCCCGACCACCGCGCCCGACCACCGCGCCCGACCACCGCGCCGCCCAGTACCGGTCGAGCAGCGCGCAAGCGGCTGACCCGACACAGAACTCGCGACGAGTATGACACGCCATACTTCCTCTTCAGATACACGGTAGAATCCGTACCAGCTACTGTTAGCTTGATGCGCTTTCTTGCATTCAGACGTACATCCCAGAAATTAATTCAACAATTAAGTCTTTAGAAAACTCTTTTAAATTAACAAATTAAAATTAATCTACCACCAGTTCAGTAATGATTTTAAAAACCCGTTTAAATCGCCCATCGACTAGGAAAATTAATTCTGCTGAAAAAATCGGGCTGATCCCAAGAAGCTGACTGACATCCATCTGCTACCCACCACCTTAACCAGATCAACTTATGAGACAGAAAAAAACCAAACCTGGGGTGCCTGTAGAGATAGAGCACAGGCACAAAGTCGCCGTCGGTAGAGGAGGGTCGGCGTGCGTTGTACTTGACGTAAGCGAGTCTCGGGGACACACAGTGGGCGGCCGTGAGCGCCCAGCGCGCGCCCACCACCGCGCCCGAGCACCGCGCCGCCCAGTACCGGTCGAGCAGCGCGCAAGCAGCGGGGTAAGCACGCAACTCAGCCGCCTCGCCGCCGAACACGCGACGTGTGCCCATGCCTATAATAAAACTAGGATATATGTTACAAATATTAGAAAAAAAACGATTATTTAATCACAAAAACAAAACAATAATGCGGAAAAATCAATACATTTTGAAATAAAAAAAGTACAGTGCCCTCATCCCAAAACACAAATATGCATAACACTCCTGTTTCACGGGATGATATCTGGCACTGCGGTCTACCTAGGTGACTCTGTATCGAGTCTATCACCTAGTGATCAAAAAGCTATGACAAGTATTTGAAAGATAAAATATTTATTTAACCACATATTATTGTCTATAGGCCTTAAAGCCTATTGCTTTCATTTGGGGTTCAGAATACTTATTCGCTTTAGGTCAATGATGTAAAAAGTACAGATTCGTGATATGCTTACAAAACAATTACGAAAAGTGTTCCAAATGCAGCGATAGCACAAATACTCATATTTCGAATGAGCGTACATTTACCTAAACAAAGAGCCTACAACTGTATTATCTTTGTTCGTTTTTGAGGCACGGGTGTCGTATCTACCTTTATATATAGAATATCATTGCTTTAGGCGCTTTGTGTTGTTCTGGTTGACCATATCAGTTGCTAGCTAATTTACTTTAAATTAAATAAATAAATTATACCTCCCCGTCCATGCTCCGGTAGAAACCGTACCGGCTACTGTTCGCTCGGGCGTCCACGCCCGACAGACATGCCGCCACCAATAGCCATAGCATTGTTGATACGAATTATACCACACAAACATTTTAAGGAAACACTGCACGTCTCACAGACGGCTGTGACATGTCAGATGACATTGGAGATTTGTCAAAAGGTGATAGAACTTCAAACGTTAAAAGAAGTTTTGATTTAGAACTTTCATTGGGATTATTTATTGATTTAGCAATCTCCGGGATAGAAATTTCAAGTTCTATTAATTATATTACTAATACACATGTTAAAAAATGTTATGGCCCTAAACATTCCTATTATAACATGGTTTGTAGCATTCGATGAATTAAAAAGCATAAACTGTTTATGCAGGAATTACATGAACAGGAATTACAGGATATTAACACTAACAATGTGTCATTGGCCTCGTTTGCCTCATACATTTATCACTTTATACACCATTTGCATTAACAATACCACGTCAGATGTAAATTTATTACAAATATTGAAAATTAAAGATCTTTTATCTACATTAACATTTTGATTCTCATTCTGATACCATTCTAGAGGAGTGACTCAACAAGAACAGCTAATAGGAATGCAATTTTTGACGAAATGGGATTGTAACTTGTTACTATAGATTAATATAAAATGTTAAGTAAAATTAATACTTTAACACAACCAAGTAAAATTAAGACTGCTGAACTAGTCACCGTTTGTAAAATCAAAACATATTTATCCAATTAAGGTCCATGAAGAATACTTATGTAAAATATCGACACAAATATTTATTCACTACTAATTTTATAGGACGAACAAAGTTAGGTTACTTAATGTGCCATTAAAACACAAATATTAAGTAGAACAGAACTTTATACATTTCCTATTCAAATACAACTTGAGGGCAAGTTAATTTGAATAAGCAGCCACGACAAACCCCAGATTGCGGTCAAGTGCATAACAAGCTAAGAGGGCTGGGGACCCACTTTCTGTATTGAAGGTTCTGTCGAGAACAAAACTTTCATAAAAATGTTTATGAAAGTTGTGTTTTGTTTTGATACTAATTAATCTTCGTATAATCTATGTAAATTTTCTTTATTTCTCTCAGGGTGAATGAGCAATGGTGTAGTTTGTTCTAAAAGTTGACTAAAGTTACCGATTTATCTTGCTGGATCAGCGAGTGTATGTTGAAGTTAGCCGGCTACGTATGTCACCTATAGCAGTTCAAACTGACGAGTTTAAGAGTTGAGACTAGGTCGTAAAACTAAGCTCGGGACATCTTCTGTCTGGATGCTCTGACAACTTGTAAGAGGCGACTGGTGAGGCTGGATGAGAAAAGCGCGACCAGAATATCTGTGCAAAATAAGGGAGACCCATGTTTTGGAGTAGATAGCTATAAGTTGAATTAA
Organism: Leucinodes orbonalis; assembly: GCA_019425675.1. Classification (NCBI taxonomy): domain Eukaryota; kingdom Metazoa; phylum Arthropoda; class Insecta; order Lepidoptera; family Crambidae; genus Leucinodes; species Leucinodes orbonalis. The sequence continues at coordinate 123,138 of PQWD01004833.1, read as the reverse complement.
GCAGACATCCTAAAAAAGCTTGAACTTGGGTTTGATATAGAAAATCCAGACCCTTGAGATAAATACTTCTTGATTAAGATAAATCTTTAACTGTGTCCTGGAATAAAGTAGAAAGATCTGTTAATAACAATGTGTAATATGGTGAACAGATGGTGTGTGTTTGCGGCGCGGGCGGGGCGTGGTGAGGCGGCGCGGCGGCGCAGCATGAACGCGTCCGCCGGCTGCGACTCGGACTGGGGCGTGGAGCCGGCCGACACGCTGTACCGGTTCGTGGTGAACGGCGTGCTGCTGAACGGCATCGGCGCCGGCGGCCTGCTCGGCAACGCGCTCTCCGTGCTGGTGCTGTCGCGCCCGCAGATGCGCTCCTCCGTCAACTGCCTGCTGGTGGGGCTCGCCGCCTGCGACACCGTGCTCATCCTCACCTCCGTGCTGCTGTTCGGCCTCACCGCCGTCTACCCGTATACGGGCCGACTCCGCTACTACTACTACCACGTGTGCCCCAAGATCACGCCGTTCGCGTACCCCATCGCGAACGCGGCGCAGACCATGTCCGTGTACCTAACCTCATCGTGACCGTGGAGCGGGTGGCCGTGTGCCACCCGTTTCGCGCCAAGGCGCTTTGCACCTCGTCGCGCGCGCGCCTCTACGTGTTCGGCACGGCAGCCTTCGCCGTCGCTTACAACTTGCCGAAGCTGTTCGAGGCCGAGGTGTACGAGAGCGAGGCGGACGGCGAGCTGGTGTACTGCGTGCGGCCGGACGAGGCCTTCCGCACGGAGGCCTACGTGGCCGTCTACATCCACTGGATGTACCTCATCGTGATGTACATCGTGCCGTTCACGGCGCTGGCGGCGCTGAACGCGTGCATCGTGCGGCAGGTGCGGCGCGCGCAGGCCGAGCGCGCGCGCCTCTCGCGCGTCCAGCGCCGGGAGATCGGCCTCGCCACCATGCTGCTCGTCGTCGTGCTCGTCTTCTTCCTCTGCAACATACTGCCGCTCGTCACCAACTCGTTCGAGCTGTTCTTCGAAAACCAGCTGGAGAAGCTGGACCCGCTGGTGAAGACGAGCAACCTGCTGGTGACGATAAACAGCAGCGTGAACTTCGTAATCTACGTGATATTCGGGGAGAAGTTCAAGCGTGTGTTCCTGAAGATGTTCTGCAGCGGGGGTGTGTGGCGGCGGGGCGCGCGGGAGTCCCCGGAGCAGACGCGCGACGACTCGTTCGCGTCGTGCGGCGAGCGCGTGTCGCTGCGCGTGTGCCGCGCGTCGGGGCGGCGGGGAGGGCGCGCGCGCCGCCCGCCCCCCGCGCCGCCCTACCCCGCCGCGCCACTCACCGACCTCAGCTGCACCTCGCTCAACCACGACACGCCGCCGCCCGCCGCCGTGCGATGGAACGGACACGCCAGAAACCACTTCTAATATACAACAAACGCAGTCAGAGGATTGCATTCACTACGACTGTATGCAGAGGCCCGGAACGCTTGATGCATTCCGCCTTTTTGAACTCACCACTCACGACGTTGTATCTCAAAGATACGTCGCATAGCCTAATTAAATGATGATAGTGTGAAAAAACCTACGATTCTCACAGACAACAGGTAATAAATCTATGAACCTACGAATGAGATTTAGTGATGGTGACTCACGATTCGAACGAACTGTATATTATGCTAAAGTGTTTGTACTCGTATCAGGAAATAGGTTAAAAAAGGTTGCCTCCTGTCCCAAAAGATGTATACTCCATTTAAAGAACGACGCAGCTCGAACAGTCATACAACGTGCTTGAATCATGGCTTTAACTCCCCAAAACCACATATAGACTTTTGATATTATTAGTGAAGTGTAAATAATATAAAGTTATAGTACGTCGGAAGTGTTTTCAAACTGCACCGGCTCTAAGACTATGTGTAAAATATGCAGGGATTCGATTAAGCGTCAATCTCGAGAGTAAATTACCAAAATTTATCAAGTATTGTTACTGAATAGGAATACTATAATAATGTTATTGTTTTGTAAATAGTTATTTTTAATTGTTCGTTAAATAAGGATACCTCATTGTTGTGAGTGCGCTGTGCGCGAGCGCTGAGAGCAGATATGTTTCAAGACAAAATAAATGTTTCAAATGAATTTTGTTTTATTTACACAAATAGTATACATTCACACAGCGCCATCTAGTAGCCTGTAATATGGGTACTAAACAACTGATAAACATACACATAAACAATTTATTTGTAAGTTCATACATATTATACATAGACACACCCAGAGCAATAAAACAGACATGAAATGAAGTGTCCAAATAAATTATCACACTGATAACTGCTTAATTAACGTAACTAGATTAGACTAGAGAAGATAACAAGGCATTTAGGTATTGGCAAGTTTAGGAAAGCTGAAATTAATTAATTATAGTCATTACACTAATTTCCTTTTACTTTTCTGGGTTTCAATAATAATTCTTTCTAAAAACATCCAAAGGAAATAAACTGAATAACTAGTAGTAGCACACCGACCCTAAATCATTCACAGCTTCTTCAGCTCTCCAGCAGGTCTTCCAGACGAAATCGATGTAAGTGCTCATGCCCTGGATAAGTTTAGCTTGAAAACGGCGCAGATATAGCGACATCCTAAATAAATATATGCAAAAATAAGTATGTGATCATTACTCGTTAAGACGGCGAGTAATACATGGATGTCGACGGCTAGGCATCGAGCCGCGTGGCAGTCAGAAGAAAATGCCTTCGTTCAGATATCGATATACATACAGGCAGTTATGATGATGATGATGTGATCAGTTATAAACAGCAGGTAAGAATGGGTTCGTAGCTTAATAGAGCTGTGTCAACTGCATTTTTTTACACAGCGCTATCTAGCCCCAAACTAAGGACTTTATCCTGTTATATGGAAACTAAACAACGTATAGACATACTTATATATCTTTTTTTAAAATACATACATATGATACATAGAAAACACCTAGACCAATACAAAGAGTCATGTTCATGCACACAAAAGATGCTTGGTGTAGCCGACGTCTCGATCATTACACCAAATGGGTCGTCAATTTATTGATAAACTCTGGCACATACACTCCAGGAATCGAATTCAGTAACTTGACCAAATACCATACCACAAAGGAAAGCTTTTTGTGCAGAAGGATGAATGAAGTACATTCACTTCTCTCATTAAGTGTGACATTTTATTAAAAATACCTGCCAGGGTCGCGCCCGCGGCCTCCTCCACGACACCCTTTAATTACAGGCCCTTGGAAGGTAAAGTTCTTCGTAGAATGCTGGTATAATTACGACGGGTTAATTGAAAAATTCCCTTATAGTCTCAAACCTATTATTATCACTTATTGTAAGAATAGGTACTCGTTTCCGACATCGAATTTTGCCATTACCATAAGGTAATCAAAATCTACGATCCTACATAACTATGTAAAATATTATTCGCGATATCTTTCCTTAATAAAAATATCAATAATTTCATTTACAAAGTCTATATTCTACTCTCCGTGAATTAATGCAACTAATGACAAGGTTTTGTACGGCGACCGGTTCTCGCAAAAGCTATAAAAGCCATCTGCTGCCAACCACCGTTTTGATTTAAATGGAAACAACGATATAATAGCTTTTTCAAACTTCTTTAAGTACTTAAACAATAATGACATAAGTTTTTTTATCCTTCAGATTTTTTTATTGTAGGTACTTTTGTCATATCAGTTAGTTTTATTGCCCTAAAACATTTCAATTTAATTATTCGAAGAGCATTTCAATTTGAATCAGCAAGCTGAAGTTTTAGTGAGCTGGTCGCGTTTGCGTAGAACCAATGGCAAGCTTGGCCTCTGGTAAGGACTAGCCTAATGATCTGACTTTTAGAGGCTGGATGAGAAAAACAGAAGAACGGGATGGAACAGACCTTACACAATTCCGTTCAGTCTAGACGTCGTCGTGGCATGTCACATTTTGTAATGGCAAGGAATATCAAACAATCGGGTATAATATTTAAATATTGTTTTTGTATATTTAAATATTGTTTCGTTATGTTCCGAAACACAAAAATGCATAACACTCCTGTTTCACGGGACGATATCTGGCACTGCGATGGTACCTACCTAAACGACTAAGTATCGAGTCTACCACCTAGTGACTTAAAAGCTATGCACTAAACATTTTCAGCGGCGCATATCCGACGCACTTTGCCGCGAACAATACGTTGTTTATGATAAAAAAACAGCTTATCTCTTTCCACTGCGTTGAATGTATTGAATACACAAGCTCTAATAGCTTAACAAAAAGCGCACGACAGCACAAATAACGACCACATAAAGAGCAGACTATTTTAAATTGATAGCAAGCTCTTTGTGTTTATTCACTTCGTTAATAACATATAAAAGGATCTTAAGAGAAGTACAGGCGCTAATCCTATGCTTACTACTACTGTCATCATCATCAGCTCATTTAACGTCCCCACCGAGGGGCACGAGCCTACCCGTATAGGGTGATTAGGCCTTAGTAGTCCACGCGGGCCCAGTGCGGATTGGACGACTTCACACACAACCTTTGAATCTCTTCGCAGGCGTGCATGAAGGTTTCCTCACGATGTTTTTCTTCACCGTAAGAGCATCGGATAACGCATATATATTTTTAAAAATTCGAAAACACATTGGTACGTGTCGGGATTTGAACCTCAGCCCTCCCGGTAGGAAGGCGACAGTCCACACCGTTGAGCCACCGACGCTCACTACTTACTACTACGCTTTACTTTACTACTACTGCACTTTCATAATGTTTCAGGATTTTTAAAAGGAATGTACATTAAGAGTTCTGAGGAACCGGTAGAATAAGTAGCTGCGAGTCAGATTTTTTCGTGTTTTTTCCAGTAAGCATGAAAGTAGTAGTGTTTGGTTTTCTGGAGGATGCCTGCATGCTTTGAAAGACCCGGGCTCCAATCCCGCGAGAAGACTACTGCATAGTGAAATTCTCTTTATGCGATTTTTCTCGATTTGGTTTTGAAAAGTTAATTGTACGAACAGAAAGATGATTCCGTGCTTTCCGAGGATACGCTAAGCCATTTGTCCAGGCCAGTGTTTCCACCTTAGTTTTAGAAAAAGGGCTTTTTGAGAAACGAAAAAGAGCTAGATACTTGAGCAGAAAAAGATTTTCTGTCTTAAAATGCTGAAATAATCATGTTATGAAGCCGCTTTTTTAGAGCGTCTAAAAAAACATCTGTCATCATGACCAATGAAATAACAAAAAAGTACTTGTTAGCGTGTCGAAAACTTCATAATTTGGTAATATTTTCAAGATAGTGAAAAAGAGCTAGATTGCCCTTCTCGGGCTACATCGTTTAATTGGTATAATAAGTGTTCCTAAACTTATGAAATAAACTATTATTATTATATTATTATATAGTTCACCTATACTAAAAAGTGCTCGAGTGAGCCACAAAAGGGCTAAGGTGACAACACTGGTCCAGGCTAAAATCTCAGGTTAGTATTCGTTATCACCCACCAATCCGCATTATAAGGTTTAATGGTATCTAAACAAAACTATAGCATGTCATAACAAAGTTATCGCTAAGCTTTATTTACAGTTTCCAAATGCGATATCGGTGTTTTCCATGCCAATGTTATTTAATTTTTACACGAGTTTGTTATGACGCGAGGCCAACTTTTGGCCTAATCCCGCCGGCGCAGCTGCAAACAATATAAATGTTTTTGCCTTTTTTATAGACTAACAAACAAGTCCAAAACGTATCCCACTGTATGTTTTGTCGAGTTTCAATATCGGAGTGTTTGCGAATTGCTTACACCAAGGCTTCAATTCTACTCATTAAGCTGACATGACGACACCATTACGATACTTTATAATCCAACTGTTTTTTAATATTTCGGTACAACTTAAATGTTTATGGTAAAACAATCACTATAGTAGAATTAGTTGTTTAATAGTGTTACCAATTAAAATCCTACCGGAAAACAAAACTTTATTTTTATTAATTCAATTGTTAATTATTAATGTACTTATAAATATAAAACGGTCTAAATAATGAAATTAAACTATGTACTCTGTTACATCACTCACACCTTGATAAGGTAAATTTGGAACCAGCAATAATTACTGCTACTTAATATGTATGACTTGTATACCACTGATACCAATTGAAAGAAAGAAGGCATTTAATAAATCTAAACATTCTATTACAACTAATTAATGTGAGAAATGACACATGTATATACAATTTTACTACAAACTTATGATTAACAAATATGTGGCGTGCTACGACGTCTAGACTAAACGGACTCACTCAGCATAAGCCAGGGACCCCTATGAGCGGACCCTGACAACGATTTTCAGTGAGAAACGAATGCAAAACTTTACTTTTGTTCTGGATTCCTTGACCGTGCGCAGAGATGTAACTAGTCTCAGTGTTTTTATCGCATATACAATGGGTAGATTTCCAACCAGTTGCCAGGAACTGATTGATCTGATTGGATGAATACTATTGGACTGCCACAAGATTAAATTCTATCCTCATAATCTCGATGGTTGGCGATCGACTACAGTTCGATTCTTGCGCAATTTTCTTCCACGTACTTCGCTATTATGGAATGACCTACCAGCAGTGATATTTCCTGACATATACGACAGAGGAACCTTCAAGAAAAGAGCGTATTCCTGCCTAAAAGACAAGCAACGCACCGGTGGCAATTCTGGTATCGCTAATGTCACTGGGTGGAGGTGAACACTTTCCATCAGGTGTCCCTCTTGCTCGTTTGCTCTTTATAACAAAACAAAAAGAAATACGTTCCTATTAGCATTAAAAAATTAGTGGAATTAGACCCCGGTTGGTTTTGAATTACCTGCGTATCAACATCTCCCCGAATCTTTCAAGATCTTTGTTTACAAGGGATTTGCTTTATAATTACGTTAGTTATTTTGTTATTGCATGTCTGGATGATAAATAAATAAAAAATTGTTCCGATAAAAACAATTATTTCAACAAATTATTTGAACAGCTCTCATAAAAGGTTACCGTGTCATGAGAGACAGCTCTTTTTAATAAATAAAGATATTGCAATTAAACAATATAGAACTATATAAAAATAATAAATAACCATCATTGAAACGTTAATTTGAGCAGGAAACAATTTTATTATGGAATCTTAAAAACGTATTACATACATGGGTTGTGAAGGTCTGTAAAGTAGTTCGGTCATTTTTTTCACATGTTAGTTTGTTTAACAATAAAAATTTTATTTAATTACTAGAAACCAAAGAAAATACTCTAGCAGTGTTGGTCAATAATGTAATTATCAATGGCATCGACTAACAGCCTTATATAGACGCCGCATGAAAGGCAAATACTTTTAACAAGACGGTAACTTATACGTTTTATTTACTTCGTAAATTTTCAACAATAGATGCTAAAAACTACAATACACTACACTAAGCTACAATTCATACAAAACTATTTTAATTGCTGATGTTTGTGAATGGTGAAAAATCAATACTTATATTGCGTTACGATAAAACCAATCGTATATATTCAACATAGATTTGCTATTGTGTCTGGAATCCACGGTTAAAAGGTTAAATACTAGCTACTAGCTACTAGCGAAAAGATTTAAAGCAACTTTGCAATCCATATTGGATTTGTTTCGCCAATTCGTTTTTGTGATTGAGAACGAAAAGGCTTTAGTCTGCGTATAAAATGTTAGCAATTTAAAAATGTACCGCCGCCTCAGACTTTTAAGACTTGTGGAATGATTTTATTATCCTGTGAATGAATTTTGCCTTAAGTTATTATTTCTCGGCTAAAACAACTCTCGGAATACAGGTATTCTCCTGGTACAGGCATTGCTATGCTTAAAAGGAGACTTCCACAACTGATATGTATATTTTAACCTTTGAGAAAGCAATAAATAAATTTTGAATAGTCTTCTTTGGATTCTGGACGGATTTTTTCCATTCAAACTAATAGTTTAATATAAAAAATGAGAAAGTTACTTCATATGTTTGTTTGTTACGATTTCACGCCTAAACAGTTGTACGGATTTAGATGAAATTTGGTACGATAATAGATGGCAGCCTGAAGACGGACATAGCCTACTTTCTGTGAAATTCTGCCCGTTCCGCAATTTTTAAGGTATAACTTAGATAAACAATCACAAATAAATTAATTTCACGTTGAAAAATGTTTTTATTCAGTTGATGAATATCTTAAAACACCTGTTCATAAAATATAAATAGACTGAGAAAATTGTATTTTTAAATGTGTAATGAAAATTATTTAAGCTTTTTAATTGTTTGCCATACCCGAAAAGGGTCACTAAGTTGTAAGTACCATACTAAAACTTAAGAACCTTTGTACACTTAGTTGCAAATAAAACATTTGAATTTGAAAGCAATATAAATCCAAAAGTCCGAGCCGCTTGACACACACGTTGGCACTGGTATATTTATGTCATAAAATTATTTATTAAAATTTTGACTGTAATACGTCATTTAAAGGGTTCAAAATCAAAAGCAAAGCATACTACTATGTCACTATGATTTGTAGCGAGCGACGTGATTATGAATGAAAATTCTGCCCAACTGAAGCGATGGGCAGACTTTTACCGCAAACACATTTTAGTGAGATTGAGATTTTTTTATTTAATTCTTTATTGTACACTGAAATACACAAAAAAAAAAAAAAAGAAAAAGAGAGTACAATGAGCGGCCTTATTGCACATGGCAATTTCTTCCAGGCAACCTTAGGATGGAGAAATGATGATGATTGTGATGATTTAGTTATTTTTCTATGTTCTAGTGAGATTATGCATCTAATTACTTTATTTATTTATTATGTTTATTTTTTATGCATATTTATCTAAGGGTAGAAAGCTAAAAAATTGGTATGTTATTTATTTGTCACTTACGAAAAATCTTTCATATTTTTTTTCGGAATACGTCCCCAAGGCCTTTATAGAAGGAGGGGATTGAATATAGGATTTTTCGAAGTGTTCTTGGTTAAAATCGATGGAAATACGTACCTATAATATCATCTACAGCTGCGTAAAAAAAGCGAAACCGCGGGGAAAAGTAAGTTGTTTATAAATACGATTAGCAGAGATTGGATTAAGAGTGCTTACTTTTATAAATGGGCAATTTGTGAAGGTCAGCTGAGATTTAAGGCGCACGAAATTTTTCCCATTATTGCGAGAGTCAAGAGAAAAAACGAGAATTTTCTTTAATATACATTCCCATTTAATGCAAGAGTGCGCAGTATTTCCTATCTGGTGTAATGGTTGAGACGTCGGCAGTTACAACAAGGGTTCAGGGTTCGATCCCCGGGAAGTACAAACATTTGTGTGCATGAACAGATCTGTTTGTATTTACGTATATAATAGTATATATAAGTATGTTTATCAGTGGTTTAGATACCCGTAATACAAGCTTCACGCTTCACTTGAGACTTATAAGGCGATGTATAAATGTCAATGGATATTTATTTATTTTTAAACCTAAGAATGTATAGTAATGGTATTTCCAAAGCGATTACGGATTGTATATAAAAGCAAAACGACAATGCATTCACGCTTGGCACATGACTGTATGCTATTCCTGTCGTCACTTTTGCAATAAAATTCGGAATGTGAAACGGAAATGCTTTAAACTATTTGAAAAGTTTTAGTTTTATAAAAAGCTATATATCTGTAGCATAGCAATAAAAATGTTAGTCAAAAACAGTTTGCAGGACGTGTGAACTTTTTTATTCATTTTTAAGGGTATCGTTCGTCATACCATAGTTATTATAAATAAGTATCTACGCAGTTAGTTAAGTTACGCACGCGCACCCTCACGCATAAAATTCATGTATATTGTCAATGATATTCTGTATATATAAAGGTACATACGCCATCCGTGCCTCAAAAACAGTTGTAGGCTCTTTGTTTAGGTAAATGTACGCTCATTCGAAATATGTGTATGTGCGCTGTCGCTTCCGGAACACTATTTTGATTGTTTTGTGAGCATATCACGAATCTATACTTTTTACATCATTGTATATTGTTTCTAATTTTCTTTTACTCTTGTGTACACTCATGACTTGGAACCATACAATTTTCCAAATTCTTGTACACTTATATGTGTCCAACGATTTGAGCCGAGTTTGTGATAATGAAGTCATTTTATTCTGTAAGTGCTATCGCAACTGTATTTCTTACTTGTTTGTGGTCCAATAAGTAAACTAAAAAAAGTAGCTAATAGTAGCGCTTTTATACTAGGTTCTTAGGTTTTAATCGCGGTATAAGATATTCTCCCGCAGTAAAACATAACATAAAATCGCTTCGTCAAGACACGTTAAAGTGCGCAGACGCCGCGCGGTAAGATTACTTTATTTTCCAAAATAAAAACTATTGTCTACAATAAAAGAAGCCTATGTTTTTTTCTTATTGCACTAGCTACCTGCCAAAAAGTCCCGTCCAATTCATCCAGCCGTTTCAAAGAATATACGGATTAAACAGACAGACAGGCAAAATATTTAAAAATTGATAATTTGACATATATACCGTTTATATATTCATATGCATGAAGAAAATTTTTTTTCAATATTGCAAACAGACACACATGACTCTACCACCACCTTTACCCCTTATCCTTATTTAAACTTCTATATAAGTGTACGTAGCATATCAAAATATAAATGTATTATTTCCCTCTTACTTCTCTAAGAATATCCTACTCTGCTTGGTTCCCAATAAAGGGCGAAATAATTTGACAAAGTAAAATTGTTACCCCAAGAGGTGCCAATTTACATCTTCAAAAAAATGGAGCTCATCACAGTCGAATACGAAAGAAGCGAGAACAAAGATGATGATGCCTTTATCGAATTCATTTGGTTTGATTGATATTACTAAAGGAACCACTGAGACATTTAGGCTACATTTAACGAATTGAGGACAGAGCAGTTAAATAACGGCTTCATTAGCGAAGAGAAACCAATCAATGAATGTTTATAGTAAAACTTATTCCTTATACAAATATACAAAATAAAAACAAAGGGAAACCCAAAACATCTTTTTAAAATGGTTTCTTTAAAATCTTTTACAGATAGATTTGAACTATCCACCCGGTGGGAAAACAGAGGATCTGCGAGAAGCCGGCATAAAACTCGAAAGTCACTGCTTTTAACTATGTCACAATATTCGTTGTGAGTTTGTTATTTATCAAATAATGAAAACAAACACTCTGCCTCTGGAACACTATGTGTCGAGCATGAACGTATAAAAAAACGAACGGAAGTACTTATATTTATTTTATCTGTGTTATTACATAAAACGTGTCCCCAAAATGGCAGCTGCTGCTTTTTGTTATTTTGACCAATATTTTTTATTTACTGACCTTATTGTTTGAAACTAGTATTAAGTACATTGACAATCACAAAGAAAATATCAAGCAATTAATTTCTGAACCGCTTGACACATGTTTATATTTGTGACAAAAATTAAAATTCTCACCTCAATGTGCCATTGAAGGGTACAAAATCAAAAGCACGAGTATACTTCTGTCACGATGACATGTAGCGAGCGACGTAGTTATGAATGAAAATTCTGCCCAACTGACGCGATGGGCAGACTTTTTGAGTGACATTGCGCATCTAATTAGTGTATCTATGATCATTAACAATCACTGCTTCTTTCGCTTTTCAATTAGTGTTTTTTGTTGTTTATATTCGTGATTTTGTTATTATTGTGTTAACAATACCACAAAGGTAACATCAAAATATTAGTACAATTAAAAAGGCTCCATAATGTTTGCCAGCTTTTAGATACTCGTGTATAAATCAATTTGTAAGATATTGTTTTGATGCTCAAACTTGAAATAACTTGTCGATTTACTGACACGTGTTGTCTGTTGCTTTTCTATAACATAATATGTTGAACCCACTTTAGTCCCTCCGTCAGATTCGCCCTTAGGCTTCCTTAGTTTAGTATTCTCAGCGAAACCCTCATCGGTTTACAATTATTCTCGATATAAAACCCATCAAATACTTACAACAGGCCTGCTCTCAAATAAACTACAATGGACTTATCTTCGTTTATTTAACAATCTTATTCTTAGCGTATCGATAGCAAAAACACATGTTTATGTGTGTAACTGTAACAATTTATTTTAACTTATTGTACACTATATATAATGTTCAAAGGCGAACTTAATGCCTAGTGGCATTCTCTACCAGTTAACCTTTGGGCATACAAATATCACTAGGAGAACTAGAGTGACCGACTTAGCCCACAGGATAAGCAAGTTGAAGTGGCAGTGGGCAGGGCACATAGTGCGTAGAACCGATGGCCGATAGGGCGGAAAGGTTCTCGAGTGGCGTCCGCGTAACGGAAAACGAAGCGTAGGCCGACCCCCAACCAGATGGACTAATGACCTGGTTAAGGTGGCGTGGAAATCATTAAAGGAGGCCTTCGTTCGGCAGTGGACTTTATAGGTTGTATTGGTGATGATGATGCAATACAAAATAATACATGGAATATCTATGATAAAAATTGAAATACAAGGAAAACTTAAAAATAAATAAATACAATTTAATTTTAAGGATTACAACTTTAGACCACTCCATTGTTTTATAATTGGCTGTAAAGCCTTAGCCATTCACACGGGCCCAGTGTGGATTGGCCGACTTAACGCACAACCTTTGAATTCGCAAGTTTCCTTCACCGTATGAGCGTCGGATATACATGTAATTTCGAAAAGTCAAGAAAATCCAAACAATGATGTAAAAAGTATAGATTCGTGATATGTTCACAAAACCCGAATGCAGCGACAGCACACATACACATATTTGGAATGAGCGTACATTTACCTAAACAAGTTCCTACAACAGTATTCTCTTTGGCAGTTTAAGCCGTCCCAGCCATGACGTATAAAAATACAGCCGAAATCTCGCTTACTCGTCTGAACCATTGGTAACTTCATTGGACATTCATAAGTGCCTCCCCCAGGCCTGAATTGAATAAAATGCCCATTCTAGCCAGGTCTAGCTAAGGTCATAATGTAAAAACGAAGATAATATTTTTTTATAACATAGGGAGGCAAACGTCCATGCGGTTCACCTGATGAAAAGTGTCACCGCCGCCCATGGACATTTGCAACAGCTGAGGTCGCAGGGATGCGCTGCCGGCCTTATATATAAGAATACGCTCTCTTTTTGAAAGATGCCAGGTCATATCGTTCCGGAAACGTTTCCGATGGCAACTGATTCCACAAATTAATCGTACGCGGCAGAAAATGTCTATCAAAACGAACTGTAGAAGATCTCCAAGTATCCAGATGGTGTGGGATGAATCAATTTTATTATCATTAAGTCCACCGTTGAACCTTCCCCTTTTAAACTTAAGCTTTGTTCTAAATTTGCAAATTATAACCTCTTTCCCACGGTCAGTTATAATAAAGTTGATATAAAATAATGAATCATAAAGTTACAAATCAAAAAGTTAGCACCATTCGGAGTAAGGAAAACTTGGATAATTAATATCACATTAAAAGTCGCGATGTCGATCAAGTTTCTAGTGAATTCAACTAAAAGACGATTGAAGGAGCAGTAGGGTCCTGTGGCAGGCCGCGGACACTTATCTAATATAATGAAGCTATCTGTTAAAACTATTTTTACGGTTTAAATTAAATTTCCGGAATTAATAAATAAATATCCACTGACATTCACACTGAGCCATCTAGCCTCAAATTAAGCATTTATGTACTATGCATACTGAACAAGGGAGACATACCTTTATACTTTTTTCATTAATAAATTTATATTATACATCGAAAACACACAGAACAATACAAACAGATATGTTCATGCACACAAATGTTCAGGGAATCAACTCAGTACCCTTCGTGTAGTAGCCGACATCTCAACCACTACACCAAATGGGTCGTTAATAGAAAAGATTTAAAAAACTAAGCCTTTTTTTAAAAGCCTGCGTCCTCTTTCTGGCAATATCAAATTTAGAAAAAGTAATGAAAATGTGAAGTTTGAATAATGATTACGATTATTCCTGTGAAACATGTTATTTTGGCTAAAATGAAAAACTTATTACGTTTCAAAGACGGCTGTCAAAATGACAACCATAATTCATGAGGAAAGCAGAAAGCTCCTTATTATATGAAGCCAGTCAATCATTGCCTCTGTCCCGGACAGGAAATGAATAACAATAACAACGAAAGGAAGGAAGTTCAAGCAAGACTGATTTTTATATTTTATGAAAGTTACAAGTCAAATATCGGGTCACTTGGTGGTAAACTAAACTACATGCTTCTGAGGCTATACTTGGTTAATAAAAAATACCGTAAAAGTTAAAATTTATCGTTTTATTTTAGACTGAAAATAAGCATTCACGAAGTTTTCGGCTTTTGGCAAAATAGTGCCTAAATAAACTCAACTGGGTAACATAAAAATTTAACCGATTCTTTATTCAAAGAATGTATGTAGATTTCTATTTTCCCTGCTGCATCCTAAACGGATTAACGGATTTTTACATATGAGGTGTTGTTAGATTTGTCTTCATTGCGCGATTGTCACAGTATTACAGGGTACACTTATTCACACTGTGCTTGTTTTTCTCCCGTCTGCACCATTGCCATGAAAATATATAATGTATGCACTATACGGTGGAGCTTGTGTATCGGTTTTCAGTATTATGGTATTTTAGCAAACTATTATTATTTTAACTTAATTATTAATTCGATGATTCATAAGTGCCTTGTAAAGACTTGATTAAATAATAGAAATAAGTTCGATATTGAGTTTGAACTAACTGTTTGAAATCCCAATCCCATGAATCCAAACTCAAATTCAAATGAGCATATAAAGAACATACAACCAAATATTACTCGTAACTGTGGCGAATAAAATTGACATAGTAATGAAGTGGCTTTACTAATACTGTAATTATGTGGTGAACTTACAAAGAAATCACCCAAAGTGTGACTATTACCGTTATTTGATCAGTTAACCCCCCCCCCCTCCCCCCCCCCGCCCTCGGTCATTAGATGTGCCTATTTGTTCTGGTTATTCCTTTATTACCCTTGTCATTATTGCGTTACGATTGTGTTTACCACACATTTCCTCCGTTTATTTATGGTTTGCTCCATTAACGTGTAAACGCCATGCTGTTGTCTATTTATATACCTTGATTTCTTTTCGGGATTAGACGCCTTTATATCAACTATGTAAAAGCTGAAGATGGTGTGGGCCCACACATCAACGAATCTTACTTATCCATCGCTGTGATAGGATAAGGACCAATCTCCCCATAGCCTAGCCATTATTTATTTTATTTATTTATTTAAAAAGGTACACCCACAGTATAAATACACAACATTGGACAACATTTAGTTAAAGGTTAAGGTCTGGTACATATACCCTTTATAGGCGTACACAACATTGATAAACATTAGAATAACAACACATGAGATAAAAAAACTAAAAATGAAAATAACAATACTAATCAGAAACACTAACAATACTGGGATCACTTACCAACCTCGAGCAAGGCATTTAGTAATTTACTCGAGGGTGACAGAATGGTCCATATAACTTTGAACCTAAACACATTATACTAGGAGATAGACTCGATACTGAGTCGTGTAGAAAGGTAGGAAATAAAAGTTCTATGCACTTTCGTGAGCGTGAATAGGTGAGCGTCCTGACCGTCCTGACCGTCCTGTACACTTATAAAAAAAACTTATCGCAGTACATAGCAGGACATAGGTGACCTCATTTCAGATATCACGGTGTTTTCTCGTTAGCAATTTAATTTTACATTTCTAGAGTCCTTTATCTGAGACCTAGGTTATTCAATATTCTAGTGCTAAAAGTGAACAAGTTTACAGCTTTAAAGTAAATATAAATAGTCGTCAATAAATGAAAAAGCACTAGGTTCCCATAAAATATGTATGAATATATATTAACGTCAAAACGTGTCCAATTAATAAATTAAATTTGTAACTTTCCTCAAAAATCCAATTAACAAACACGGCTTCCAAAAACATTGCCAATTAACTTTCTCACAAACAAGTAACAAAGATTATTTTGTAATTTACACAAAACAATCCACTTCTCGGGACGGTCTCAGGCAATCGGAAACTTTGGCGGTAGTATACTTCATCAAATCATCACCACTTAGTAATTAAGCTAGCTTAAGTTAAGATAAACATTTCAGAGTTTCATAATACCTTTGTGTCCCATGATGATTGATTACATTATTGTATTCATGTATATGAGCGTCGGTGATTCATTGTTGTGGACTGTTGCCTTCCGATCTGGAGGGTGCAGGTTCAAATCCCGCCACGTACCAATGTATTTTCGAGTTTTCGGAATTATATTTACGTTTATCTGACGCTCTTACGACAAAGGAAAACTTCGAGAGGAAACCTGCGCACGTCTGCGAAGAGATTTAAAGGTTGTGCATGAAGTTGTCCAATCCGCACTGGGCCCCGTGGACGACTACGGCCTAATCACCCTATACGGGTAAGCTCGTGCCCCTCGGTGGGGAAATTTAATGAGCTGATGATGATGACAAAAATTTAATGATTAAAAATTTTTACACTTGCCCTCTCGCTTTAAAGCCGAGCAAGGAATTCCTTCACTGCCTTTAAATTATACAAATAATTAAAGGGATCAATTACTGCGATGGATTCCAAAATAATCCGCCTTAATTGAACTCTGTTAAATGCTTGACATAGTTTTCGAGGGCAATTCATCGAAGCGGTGTATATTTGTTGTACACGCATTTTCGCGCTGTCGGTGCGTTAATAATAACAAATTATCAAGAAACTCTAACAAGGCTTTATATAATTAGAATATTGACTTTTTATAAGAGTATAAATAATATTCTGTATATATAAATGTAGATACGCCACCCGTGCCTCAAAAACGAACCGCCAAAGAGAATACAGATGTAGGCTCTTTTTTGATAATGTACGCTCATTCGTAATATGTGTATGTGTGCTGTCTCTGCATTCGGAACACTTTTTTCAGTTGTTTTATGAACATATCACGAATCTTTACTTTAGTATAAGGTGAAATCGACACCTATTAACAGTAGTGTAGTAGATGCTGCAAAAATGTTTGAGATAATCGTTAATTTGTAATTTAATAATTAAAGTTAGGCAATCCTTTATTTCACTTCTACTCTTTTTTATATGTTTCTTTATGAAACACACCTTAATTTTAATACTGAAAGAAATCGTTACTATTATTAATAATTATAAAATTTAGTACCTACATTTCAAAACCTCAAACTATCGATATGATTATCCACATAAGATATTAAAAGCGCGTCAGTTTTGAACAACAACGTTACATCACAGGCCGCCACACCAATAGAAATATAGCATTTGGTCAGTTTGCAAAAAGTAAGCAATTTAATATACCAGTCAACATGGCTTGTGCTCGGTATTGTGATGCCTTAAGGTAACCTCACCTGCTCATGGCACCAACATCCTGCCAAATAATCTTCGATAATTCGACTATCAACCCATATTAAATTAACGCGACAAAGTCATAGTCCAAATTGAGAAAAGCCTGGTTTTGATGTATGAAAGCCGATATAATAAAAAGTTATTTATGCGCATTCAAACTTTTCCTTGAGTTGTTAGCGCGGCTGTTCGCGCACTTAGATTTTCTTAAGTTATGATGTGTTCTTGACACAGCTTTTATAATTCCTAGACTAAACTTATTCAATATTTTAGAGCATAGCTTGAAGCTCTTAAGTAGGATCGTCTCTATCTTACACAATTGATAGATAGCTTTTTTATATTGCACACAAAATATATTTATGACTTTTATATGTATCTTTGTTTTATAATTTTTTTTTCATATATTTTATTATTATACTGACGAACCATGTGGTATTATAGTTGACACGTTGGCTATTACACCAAGGATCCCGGGTTCGATCCCCGGGCAGTAAAAACATTTGTGTGCATGAACATAATTGTCATTTTAGTTTGAGGCTAGATGGCGTTGTGTGATTGTCATTGATTATTATTTATTTGAATATGTATTTTATAATGTATTATGTTCCTTTCATTTTTGTTTATTGTCTTTTATGAAGGCAGAAGACACTCTACCTGTGCAGTCAACAATCTATCTATAGCTATCACTTAAGAAAAATCGAATTGCTAAACTGGGGGTCACATTCTTAATGCAGCCCTCCGTTTTTAGATGATTCACGAAAAAAACGAAATCCGTCAGTCAGTCAAGGCATTACACGTTTGTTTGATAAGGGTGATGAACAAAAACAAACAAACATAGAGACAAAGCGACAGCTGCAAAATGGTAGCAAAGTCATGGGATTGGAGTTTTTGCAGATGCTTTTAATACCATAGGTGAGTAATAATATTCCCACATCAACCGTAATGAAGTCATATTTGTGAGCATCGGATTTCATCCTTTCCTCTCGTCATAACAGTGTTTTAATCAAACCTAAATCCTCAATACATTCAAAAGAGTTTTCTAAAGATATTTAACACTGTGGAAAAGTGATTTTTTTAGTTTGATCAGAACCATGTGGTGTAATTGTTTAAGATTTTCAACTATTTATATTTACAATTTAATTATTGCAGGCTGAATTTGGCGAAATGAGAGATAGTTCCTTGTTTTGGAGAGCTCGTAAAGTCGTCTGTCCAGTTAACACCCATAGCGGTCCTATCTATCACAAAAATAAAACTATATTCGAATAATAGAATAAGATTGATTTCTCCTTAAAATCATTTAGAAATTCTCTTTAGGTGTTTGTCATAGCAGGAAAACCGCCATAATGGTAATCCAAAAATTTTATGTATACCATCAATTAAGGCGTGCTCAAGCAAAGCTTTAAACAAATAGAAATTATACTCCATAAATATTCAAAAGGGGGGAGAAATACGCCTGACCGATGCTAACTAATTCAAGTTGCTTGTGATCCGGGAAACGGACTTGCCAATTGTAGTTCGTGAAGTGGCAGTTTGGCTTCAGCTTGATTGTGCTTTGAGTTTCGTTGGTTCTTTTTCTATTGTAATATTTGAAAGACAGCCATGAACTAGCTATTCTTGCTCGAGTGAGATACCAATGCGAACTTTATTATTAATAGTTGACTACTTTATAATATTTAGAAAAAACAATAAGATTAGCTTCCTCTTAAGATCTACGCGGGATCTGACAAGGTCATCTTCATCCTCATCTCCTATGAGACATGTTATGTTTTGATTTACTAATACTGTATACCTGTAATGTACAATTGTACAATATGGAAGAGTTCATTCGTAGCAGACAGTAATGCTGAAGTATGTACTAACAAAATAGACATTTTGTCACGCAGGTGCCAAAATGGCAAAAAACGGAACCCTTATAGATTCGTCAAGTCTGTCAGTCTGTACGTCCGTATGTCAAACCCTTTTTTCTTCAAAACTACAAATAATAAACACTACACTATTCAAACTTTGTAAGTATATGTATTCTATGAACCGCTACAAGTTTTTGACAAGAAACTTGAAAAAAAAATTGTGTTGTGTTGAAGTGCTTAAAAAATGATATCGAGGTTTCTAATAGCATCTTTTAGCATTAATTGTTTTACCACTGAACGAGAGGAACGCGCTACTTTAAAAATGATGAATCACGTCACTAGTATTCGTAGGGTCGTAGCATACGATCGTAGTAAAGTGCTACGGGCAGTCCTGGATTAACCCTTAAGCAAATTAAGCACTAGCTTAGGGCCCCACGTCCAGGGGGGCCCCGACGAAGCACAAAAAAATGAACAGAAGGTTTACTGGGAAATCATCATCAGTGAATGCCCGAAAAAGCCGCAAGGCGCACTTTTTTGTAAATAATTAATATAGGTACTTTAGTTTTTGTTTTTGTGGCACCTACTCCACTTCCAAGGTACGTTTAATATATTTCATCTTATTTTACAAAAATACTAATGTTTTTCAATAGTAACCTATGCGCGCACTGCGATTATGTTCGGTGAAAAATATTTTCATGCAAAATCGACTTGCGTTTTTTTTTGCAGTGCGCGGATTCGAGTATGTTACTCTTGTTTTTTTTAATCGTGTAGGTTTTTTAAAGACAAATTCTTGTTCTTTTTTCTAGCGAGTGGACTGACCCACACAAGTCCCTGTTTCAGAGTTTTGAAACCGCTTCACGGCCTTTGACGCGGTTTTTGATTAACGACAATTCGAAGGCCGCCGGGACCGACGGCTAAACGTGCCCTCCGAAGCACGGAATCGTCTTTCTTTTAGGAGAAACAGGTGATATAGCCTGCAATGTCCTAACCTAACTGACAAAACTAACACTCACAAAGTGAAAAAATCATTACCTATGTTGTCAATACTGCGCTATGCTACTAATTCCTGTTGACATACTGACAGGGGGGCCCCACAAGTGTGGATTGCTTAGGGCCCCGAGTAGTCTTAATCCGGCACTGGCTACGGGTCTCTACAGTAACAGTTAGTTTACTTATGGTCGACCCATTTGGTGTTGCGGTTGAGACGTCGCGTCGACTGCAACACCTAGGGTTCCGGGTTCGATCCCCGAGTGGTATAGACCACTTGGGTCGTCATGCTTGAACTACAAATTATTAAACAATTTCCGACTTTGGTTAATTTTGATCAACTTCATTATTATTAAATCAATGATGTAAAAAGTATTGATTCGTGATATGGTCACAAAACAACTGAAAAAAGTGTTCCGAATGCAGCGATAGCACACAAACACATATTTCGAATGAGCGTATTCTGTTTGGCGGTTCGTTTTTGAGGCAACGGTGGCGTATCTACCTTTATACTCGTATATACTGAATATCATTGTATTAATATGTAATATTTGCTTGGAAATTATGTTATGAAATTATGTCAGTGTGTAAATTAGGCGAGTCATAATAACGTCGTCAGCTAACCAAGAGATAATTTAAAACAAGTGTGTCGGTGCGTGCTCGCTCACGGCGCCCGTGAATTATGAGCCGAGTTGGGGGAACATGAGCACGTTGTATTTGATACTTTTCAAATAAACTCTACATATCTGATAAAATATTGCAGAGATGATCCATTAAATTTGAATCTTTTAATTTAAAATTTTCTCCTTCTTATCTTTTATGTTTTTAGTTCACAGTACGATCAGGACGCTCACTTGATAGAAAGTGATACGCCTAACAGAGCGGCATTAAAGCAGACAAACAACTGATAGACCATTCATCATCATCAGCTCATTGAACGTCCCCACCGAGGGGCACGAGCCTACCCGTATAGGGTGATTAGACCTTAGTCGTCCACGCGGGCCCAGTGCGGGTTGGACGACTGCACACATAACCTTCGAATCTCTTCGCAGGTGTGCATGAAAATTTCCTCACGATGTTTTCCTTCACCGTAAGAGCGTCGGATAACGTACAAATATTTTTCGAAAATTCGAAAACACATTGGTACGTGTCGGAATTTGAACCTCAGCCCTCCCGGTATGAAGGCGACAGTCCACACCATTGAGCCACTGACGCTCTCATGCCCGGTAATTTCTCTAGCTACATCCCGATACACAAAAGTGCATAACACTCCTGTTTCACGGGAAGATATCTGGCACTGCGGTGGTACCTAACTAGACGACTCAGTATCGAGTCTACCACCTAGTAAAATGGAGTCACATGGATTCTTAAATTCAATATGATAATGCGACCAATATTGGACCACTTTGATCGCCCTTTCATTTCCCACTCAGAGTTCCCGGAAACCGCACGAAGATGGACAGTTCGGGCAAGTCAGTAGGTGTTCTATAGTCTGAAGGGCACCACAGTCATCTCAGTCATCTAATTTAATTTCTTATACATTCCGTTTGAAATTTGACGACCCATTTGGTGTTGCGGTTGAGACGTCGACTGCAACACCAAGGGTACCGGGTTCGATCCCCGGACAGTACAAACATTGATGTGCATGAACATGTCTGTTTGTAATGGTCTGGGTGTTTTCTGTGTATAATATGTATGTATTTACAAAAAAATGTATATAAGTATTTTATCCGTTGTTTAGTACCTATAATACAGGCTTCACGCTTAACTTGGGGCTAGATGGCGCTGTGTGAATGTCATAGAGATATTTATTATTTATTTATTAATTAGCTACATTCCTGGATATTTAATGAGCGTGGACCTAACATGCGAATGGTTCAATGAAATAAGCGCTCAATCGTTAATATTCACTATGATTAGGTGGTATGTCGTAGGCATGAAAATGATAAGTGTTTATTCAGTTTAGGTCCTTACAGAACACTTATGAATGTCAAATGAAGCTACCATGTTCTAGTGATATAAATTTAAACTCTTTGTATTTTAAATCCAAAATAAATATTTATAAATTTTACATACAGAAATCAACTATTTAACCGCGAATGCGGAAACCAAACCGCTGATCTTTAGTATGGTAGTTGAGTGCTCATTCATGTTTATCAAAAGATCGTCAAACAATAGGTCACATAAACAAACCAACGAGTTCGCTACATTCAACACTCCAAAATGGCGTTTCCCACGAAACACACACATTTTGCATTGTGTTCGCGAAAACAAACCAGTGTTGTGTAATGAAATCGTCACAACGCGAGTCTGCTAATTACTGACGTCACAGGTTAGCGATCCATTACGAGCAACATTTATGATTTTAACTGAATGCCGTCATGCAGTTGGAAAATGTACACTCGTATTAACATTTGTTTTGTTTCTCATAATTGTTCTTCATTTTAAATTGTAGCTAGTTATTGGTGGAGCCCGAGCTGTCAGTGGAGGTGGCGAGGGAAGACTTTAAGAGAAGAAGAAGAAAAAGTAAAAGTTACAAAGATTAAAGTCTAGTATCTGAATAATTAAATATGAGGTCATACAAAGAGTACCATCATAACCAGCTTAATTTTAAACAGTCTTTACGAGTATAAGTACGAAAAGGTTTTTATTTTTGGAACAAATGAACAAAATAGCTCATTGACTGTTTCCTATTAACTACTCGTTAGCTAATGTAACTCTCTAATCAATTAAAGGGCTGTACAGTAACAACACTATTTAATGTTACTTTGTCATGGTAAGCTCTCTATGTTCTTAAAAGAAATGTTACTACAATAACTTTAAATAAACCCTAAATCATTTCGTTGAAAAAACATACAAACAACTGTGTGCTCGTATAACATTCGGAAAGTAAAACGTAAAATTACGTTATATTAAAATACAGTTAGAGCAATTCTTACATACACTGAGAGTATTTTGTAGTCCTACAATCTGTGAAATAGCTCTCGCCATGTTAGGCAATAACAAGGGTCAGGTACGCTCCGTTGATTTTATTGACTTAACCGTGTATCATATACTTGACACTGTTTGGCTTCAGCTCGCGTTCGCATTACACGCATTACAGGGTTTGGAAAAACCTGTTGTTACAGAATATTCAACAATTAGTTACACGAATCAGTGCACGGATAGTTTGGCAGTAATTTGGTAAATCATCGAGGAACATTTTCAAGGGTATACTCAGAATTATAGAGATTTTTTCTATAAAGGTATTCTTTTCTTTCTTGGTATTAACTTTTCTAGTCTTCTCGACTCGAAAGTTATCGGACAATCGGGATGGTGGGCGGAGAGCCTAAATTAGACTCGACAAAACGCAGTCTCCACTACATGTTTGTTTGCCGATCATCGATGACATACACAGATATAATTATAATGAAGAATATCATGTGATAACAACATACGTGACGCCACAACATCAATATTACTATAACTATGTCATAGTTAATATAAAGCCACCGCTTGATTTTTTAGTCACGTCTCTGATTATAGTACCAACCTAAGTTGCTAAATTAAATAGTGTATTATTTACATTTAGAATTTAGTATATTCGTACATAAAGAAACAACAATCAGTTATTAATTTGTTGGCCTGAGCTTTGGATCCCAAGAGACCTAATCGCCCTGAAAGCCACCACGAGTTTTTATGAACAATCAAATTTAATCTTCAGAGCGGCTCTCATTTTCATCAGAATATTTAGTTTCGCAAATTGTATTGTACTAAATTCTCAGCGATGAAATATTTTGATTGAACGCTGATAACTACAGTATCTTACGTCAGAATTTTCCATGACATTTTGGACATATTATTATGTCTTGTATTTATACTAAACATGGTTCCTACAAACATGATTACAAATATTGTATACTTTGTAAGCAGAACATCACAATATTTATATCAAAATGGTTTGATAGTCACGTCAAGTTGACGACATGCTATATTTATCGCAAAGGGAGACCTAACTTCAGAAGTGATAGGTAAGAAGGAAGGCACATTAACTTTAAATAAACATGTCTGTTTGTATTGGTCTGGATGTTTCTATGTAATAAATATATATATTTACAAATAAAACTATATAAGTATATTTGTCCGTTATTTAGTAACCACACTACATGCTTCACACTTAACTTGGGCACACAGCGCCCTCTAAATGGCGTTGAGGGAATATCAATAGATATTTATTATTTTTATGAATACAGTTTCATATTATAATATCCCCAAAGATTTTTGTATACTGTCATAACCTTATACTTTAAGTAAAAAACTGTGTTCTGATGAAAATGTGGTCATGGAGGGCATTACATTAGAAAAGCAAAGTCTGGAGTTTACAAACCAGCCTGCTCTGTGTGCTCTAAGGAATGTATGGTTAAATCGAAGACATTGCATTGCACGCCCATTGAAAACACTTACCTTCGTATTTATATGTTTTAGGTAGCTGCGGAAGACCAGCGTCATGGTGTCTTAATCGTGGCTTATGCTGAGTGGTATACTTTTTCTGTGTCTTAAGATTTATGTTTTCATATTTAAGGTAATATCGTACAATGTGGACTGTCACAGAATAAATATTTGTTTCTTTCTTAAGAATAAGCAGTAGTTTAAAAAGTTTGCTTTAATTGTTTTAAATTTCATTACATCGTTGGTATATATAATTTTATAAGATTTTTTATTGATTCGCTTTTGTTATTATTATGTTGAAGTACGTGAATAAAATAAATTTTACGCTAATAGAAGAGAGGAGTGTCCTGATACAGACATTTTTTACTTAAAAGGAGAATCCGGTCACTAACAATTTTGTATTACAAACACTCTGGTACTTATCGAAATAAACTTATTATTTTCATTATATTATATTGGATACCCGAATTTTCGAAAAATATATGTACGTTATCCGACGCTCTTACGGTGAAGGAAAACATCGTGAGGAAACCTTCATGCACGCCTGCGAAGAGATTCGAAGGTTGTGTGTGAAGTCGTCCAATCCGCACTGGGCCCGCGTGGACGACTAAGGCCTAATCACCCTATACGGGTAGGCTCGTGCCCCTCGGTGGGGACGTTTAATGAGCGGATGATGATGATGATGATATTGGATACCAATATTGCATTCAGAGAAAATTATAAGCATACTAATAAATAATTCAATTTTTAATGTTCTACAAAGTTAGGAAAATATAAGAAAAAGTGAGATGTTGTTATGTATTATTTTATAAGTCCTTAATTCATTTTATGTACTCATCATTATATTGTATAATCCATAGTATAGAAGCAACCAGGCATCGTATAATCTCCATAATCTTCTACTCGAACTTGAATCTCCGTTTTCTGCAGAGCACACATCATAATCCCATTTCAAATGATGCAAACATGATCCACGCGTTGTGTTTGTATAATTCAGAACCGGCCATTAATATTCAAAGTGCATTTGCCACGCTTGCGCAGACGTTGCTCTTATACTTACAAAATACACGTGTTCCATTGAACCGTGTTGCCAACTCAGAAAAGTATTTACATAAGTATCCCCTAAATTGTCACAAATACTGAAAAATATCCGCAAAAATTCTTAAATGTTTTACGTATTTAATTAAGACTTCAATTTTTTATGTGTAGAAAATACCCATTGTATCTATGAACATGATTTTTTACACAAAATATAATTTTCCGGATATACGAGTATGTATCATACACAACAAGCATCGAATAATTTTTATAAATACACAAAAAACGTATTTTACTCTACCAATCCATTCCGAAATATCGATAAAGAAATAATTTACAACAAACAAACAACGCAAGCGTATCAAAAGTTGCTTTCAATTGTATGTATATACATATACAAATTTTAACAATTAATGTACTTTAAAAATGGACTTGCCCACCTAACTTTGAAACTAATCATCATCATTAAACGTCCCCACCGAGGAGCACGAGCCTACCCGTAACAGGTGTTTAGACCTTGGTCTTCCACGCGGGCCCAGTGCGGGTTGGACGACTTCACGCACAACCTTTGAATCTCTTCGCAGACGTGCGCAGGTTTCCTCATGATGTTTTCCTTCACCGTATGAGCGTCGGATAAATATAATTTCGAAAATTCGAAAACACATTAGTACGTGTTGGTATTTGAATCTCAGCTCTCTCGATAGGAGGGCAACAATCCACACCATTGAGCCACCGACGCTCTGAATACTAATAAAACTCATAAAACATGAGTTTTCGAGCTGAGAGTAAGCACATCGTTATTTTTAAACCTGATTTGTAATAATAAGAAAAAGTTCTTACGATTCCAGGACCCAGACATCATGCCTATTCCCCTAAGTTGGTAAACCTGCTGAGCTAAGCACTTCCGACGAGCGCAACAGTGGACTTTGTTTTCTCAAGTTGTTAGTGCAGTGTTTTGCTTGCTCAGCATATTGGGGATGCACCGGCTAACGAACACCGGAACTTGCTGCATGCGAACAATGCAATAGTTATCTAGTTTGGAACAAGGAATGTAATATTTATGTACATTTATTTATTACTAGCTATGCCCTCATCGTGATTATAAGCATACTAATAAATGTAATGTAATGTATGTACTAATGTGAGAGCGTCGGTGGCTCAATGGTGTGGACTGTCACCTTCCTACCGGGAGGGCCGAGGTTCAAATCCCGACACGTACCAATGTGTTTTCGAATTTTCGAAATCATATGTACGTTATCCGACGCTCTTACGGTGAAGGAAAACATCCTGAGGAAACCATGAAGGTTCCCTCACTTCGCACACCTGCGAAGAAATTCAAAGGTTGTGCGTGAAGTCGTCCAATCCGCACAGGGCCCGCGTGGACGACTAAGGCCTAATCACCCTATACGGGTAGGCTCGTGCCCCTCGGTGGGGACGTTTAATGAGCTGATGATGATGTGCCCTAATATAGGTTCGCGATATGCTCACAAAACAACTGAAAAAAGTGTTCCGAATGCAGCGACAGCACACATACACATATTTCGAATGAGCGTACATTTACCTCAACTAAGTTCCTACAACTTGTAACGATGGGACACCGGGAGTAATGAAAGAGTCTTAGCTTGTTCAAGTCTGGTTTAATAATGTCTCTTAAATTACAATAATCAAAGCTTATACACTAACACTAATCTTACGTATGTGTGGAGAGGTGTGTCACACACTACAAACTGTATTCTCTTCGGCGGTTCATTTTTGAGGCACGGGTGGCGTATCTACCTTTATATATACAGAATATCATTGTTCCCGCGGTATATTTTATTGCGGTAAAACGTAACCGATGTCTTTATCCAAGATATCTTTAACATCGATACGATTTTTCATTAAAATCGTTTTAGCTCTTAAGACATAAAGAAGTAAAAATCATTCAGACTCTAAAACTTTGACTTGGAGACAGTTGCCTTCCGATCTTGAGGTAGCAGGTTCAAGTACCGGCGCGTACCAATGTCTTTTCGAATTTTCGAAATAATATGTACGTTTATCCGACGCACTTACGGTGATGGAAAACATCGTGAAGAAACATGCATGAACTCGCCTGCGAATTAATTCAAAGGTTGTGCGTGAAGTCGGCCGAACCGCACTGAGAACGACTAAGGCCTATACACCCTTTACGGGCAGGCTCGTGACCCTCGGTGGGATCGTAATAATGAGCTAATATATGGGTCATGGATGTCATGATTAACTTGTTGCGTAGCCTTTTGCTACGTGATCCGTGGATCATAGGTTAAATTCCCGCGCAAGACCGAATAGATTACTTTGTGCGATTTTTCCCAGTTTGGTTGAAAATAATGACGACCCATGTGGTGTAATGGCCAAGACGTCAGCTATGTAGTAGCTGACGTCTTGGCCATGCCAAGTGTTCTGGGTTCGATCCCTAGATATTACAGACATCTCTGCGCATGAACATGTCTGTGTGTAATGGTCTAGACCATTAGTAGTATGTATTTACCCATATTACAGACTAAATGTAAGAGGTTTAAGTCAAGAGGTGTTTACCTGTCATAGCTTGATGCACTCTGTCTTTGTCTTTATGTCTTATATTGTATGTACCTTCAAGTGGAGTCAAGTGTAAGCAGACCTAATAAATAAATAAAAAAATAAAATACTTAGTTTCGGTCTAGATGGTGCTGTGTGAGTGTCTCAGAATAATTATTTATTTAATAGTCAACTTATTAAGGGAAAAAACAGAACACAGCCACGTCTCATATCGAATATAGTGTTGTAGCCCTTCCGTCTATTCCAGAGACCCATCAGTCAACGTCACCGCTGCTCGGAATATAACAGGAAGAAAGATGGTGTTCCCTGCCCAGTGTTCGCTGGGATCCATTCTGACAACACAAATAAACAAAAAAGGGTTTAATGCGTCTATATTTTATTTATTCCAACTCAGGCTTTTTACGAATTAATTTACCATAAGTTTTTAAATATGACTATAATCGCAGAAAACAAATGCCTTGATTATATTAATTTCATTGTCCTTCTTCCACAGCGTGTGTTCGCCCACCGTTGGGCATACGCCTCTCCAACTTTCCTCCACTGGGAACGGTTGTCCGTCACCCTTCTTCAAACTGGGCCCAGGATCTTCCTGACATCATCGGACCATCGGGCGGGTGGTCTGCCTACACTTCTTCTGCTGGCTATGCGGGGTGTCCAATCCAGAACTCGCTTACTCCATCGCTCGTCATATCTTCGGCACATATGTCCAGCCCAAGCCCACTTCAACTTGGCAACTCGGTAACCCACGTCGACCACTTTGGTACGTTGTCGGACAAGCTCGTTCCGAATCCGATCGCGAATAGTTATTCCAAGCATGGCGCGTTCCATGTTTCGCTGCGCTACCTTAAGCTTGTGGATCATTCCCACACTCAGAGTCCACGTCTCACAAGCGTACGTCATGGCCGGGAGCACGCACTAATTGAAAATTTTGCTTTTCAGCGATTGGGGATTTTGGATTTGAGTACGTTTTTCAACTTTCCAAAGGCTGCCCATCCCAGCTGTATTCTTCGCTCAATCTCTGCCATCATGGAGTCCCTGCCCAGCTTTATGACCTGTCCTAAATACGTGTACTCCTGCACTTGTTCTAGGGGTTGACCATCCAACAAAATAGGGTTTGTTGTGAGATCGAATCATTGTCCTTATCATCAGCTCATTAAAATTACGTCATCACCGATGGGCACGAGCCTACCCGTAAAGGGTGTATAGGCCTAGTCATCCCAACGATGTTTCCTACACCGTAAGAACGTCGGATAGACACATACAATTCCGAAAATGTTGAAATCCATTACCACGTAGCGTAGTTTGAATCTGCACCCGCCAGATCGGATGTCAACAGTCCACACCAATGAGCCACCGACGCTCTATTAGACGCTCATTCCCTTGTTATAACAATACTATTATGTTCATGACATAGTAATTTATTTATTCAGAAAACCAACAGCGTTATCTTATAGTTAGACTTATAATTATTCATTACATTAAGTATAGCCAATAACAGGTTTTCCTTAAATTAACTAATATTAAAGTAAAAATTAACTTTAAAAAATACTACACTTATTTATTACCGTGGTTGCACAAAACATATAATATCATAACTCATATATGTAAACATACATAAATTAATAATTATAAGATACATATTAAATAAATACTCGTATAATATGATTGGGTAGAATATTAATATATATATATAAGAGTATAAATATATACGTGTTACGAGTACTATGCATATATATTATTTATCACCTAAGACTTCGACTATATGTTGTCGATAATTTTGCGTTTAAAACTAGTCTTACTATTTGCAAATGGATCAATGTGATTGAAATTGTTGTTATATGTAGCTACAATACGCCAGAGAGCAGAGTTTTTAAGATAATTAGTAAGATGTTTTGGTACATGCAGGAGACAAGTGTGACGCGTACGGCTTCCGGAAGTCCTATAAAATATTTTAGAGACAAGCTCAGGGCAGTCAAAATATCGTGTAGTAGGCTCATGTCTAGCATAACCCTTCTTTGTTCCAACGTCAATAGTTTATGTTCCGTACAATCCTGTTCGTATGACTGAAAACCTTTACGGCACCGTAAGTTAAGATGCTAAACAAATTTCTTTTGAATTCGCTCCAATTTATATTTATATTTTATATATTGTGGGGACCATATTGGGCTAACATATTCCAATATACTTCTAACAAAAGCAAAGTACACAGACCTTATAGCATATCTATCTTTGAAAGGCTTACAAGTTCGTAAAACAAATCCCAAATTTCTGTAAGCCTTGCTGGTTATATGATCAATATGATCGGAAAACAACATCTTATGATCAAAATGAACACCCAAGTCTAATATACATTGACTTCGATTAATAAGCGTACCATCAAGAATATAATTGTGAATAATGGGCCTTGATGAACGCGTGAACGAGATACATTCGCATTTAGATATATTCACAGATATTTTGTTCCTGGAATAATATTGCAATAATCTATCTAGGTCACTCTGTATCAACAAACAGTCACGGTCACTGTTGACCTTACTAAAGATTTTTTTGTCGTCGGCATACATTATGTATTTGGAAGATTCGAAGCATGATCCGATGTCAAACAGATGTAATGCATAATGAATCACGCGGACCGATCCCTGGCAGATGACATCCATCAGCTTCCCGCAGTTCAGTTCTTTAGCTAAGGGTGAGGTACGTTCTTCTCCCTTTCTGTGGACGCCACTCGAGAACCTTTCCGCCCCATAAGCCATCGGTTCTACGCACTTTGTGCCATGCTCATCGCCACTTCCAATTGCTAATCCAGCTGGCAATATCGGTCACTTAAGATGTAAACCGTTGAAGTGATTTCAGATCTTATGACTTAAGGATACAGCCTTAGGGTTAGTCTTTTCAACCATGAGCCTAATTCAATGACCCTTGATGAGCGAGTTGAGAGAAAAACTCAAAACAAAGATAATAAAAGCATACTGTAAAATAAAAGTTAAACAAACTTTTGTTAGACTAGAAAGAAAAGAACTCGCAATTTTAAGTGATCCGCGCTAGACTGTTCCAGACCAATAAATACTCATTCGTTAAGCCTCGTAAGCACTTGCTGAGACTATTCTCAAGCAATTCTAAATTCCTAACTACTTAATTGGTTCTCTAACAACTTACCGGCTCGTTATTCCCACTGGCTGGCATCGCACTCACTTTTCAATGGGCTCAGTGCACTGCCCTTATAATTGGGTATTGCACAAAGTTTAACCATAGAATATCGAATTAACAGCATCATCTAATTGCAAAAGGCAGACGTGGCGAAAATACTAAAGTTATTTTGGCTGGCTTCCCTTTTATTAGGCAATTTACACATAAAAATATTCAATAAAGATCGGTCTTGTGCTTTTTATTCGAGTCACGTCTCGAGATATTCAATTTCTTTAGACTAATACTCAGGACTCTTCATTTTATTAACAAATCAGATAGTTCAATGTTCTTTTAAAATTTGCATGAGTACAAGCTTGTATACTTGAGCTAAGAGGTTTACTTTTTGTCTCTTCCAAGATTTTTATAATGCTAAAAATAACTTTTGTGTCGTCTTAACTCTGTCTCACAATATTTACTAGCTTTAGACCAGCCTCATCATTCATTGAGAGAAAGCTATATTAACATCTACCTGATTGTAATTTAATCTGAAGAACCGATGGCCATTAGGACTGAAAGGTTCTCGAATGGAGACCATATTCCGGCAACCGAAGCGTATGACGAGAGACCACCTATAAAATCCAAATCAAAAAGTCTTTATTCAGTTTAGGTCCTTCCAAAATACTTATGAGAGATGTCCTGAATAAGGTAAAGTAACCATTGTATGCATGCATATAAAACACACACATAAGCGTACTAAACAAAGGATATGGGTCGTCTCTAACGGATCCGAAATATTTTTTTTCAATTCTGTGAACTGTTCGCCACTATTAGTCAAAATGCGTCATTACAACAAGTACGGCTGCAGTTAGTAGGTTCATCTTATCAGATAA